>CAUYRH010005789.1:0-78813 GCA_963574655.1 Perodicticus potto
TCAGAAATGGTAATGAGGAAATAACAAGACTCCTCAGAGATTCAGAAAATCCTTAATGAATATTATAAGAAACTTTATTCTCAGAAATATGAAAATCTGAAGGAAATAGACCAATACTTAGAAGCATGCCACCTTCCAAGACTTAGCCAGAATGAAGTGGAAATGTTGAACAGGCTGATATTAAGTTCTGAAATAGTATCAAGTATACAAAATCTCCCTAAAAAGAAAAGCCCGGAACCACATGGCTTCACATCAGAATTCTACCAAACCTTTAAAGAGGAACTAGTACCTGTATTACTCAATCTTGTCCAAAATATAGAAAAAGAAGGAATACTACACAACACATTCTATGAAGCAAACATCACCTTAATCCCCAAACCAGGAAAACACCCAACAAGAAAAGAAAATTATAGACCAATATCACTAATGAATATTGATGCAAAAATATTCAACAAGATCCTAACAAACAGAATCAAACAACACATCAAACAAATTATACACCATGACCAAGTGGGTTTTATCCCAGGGTCTCAAAGCTGGTTTAATGTACATAAATCTATATATATAATTCATCACCTAAACACATTAAAAAACAAAGATAATATGATTCTCTCAATTGATGAAGAAAAAGCTTTTGATAATATCCAGCATCTATTCATGAGCAGAACACTTAAGGAAATGGGTAAAGAAGAGACATTTTTTAAACTGATAGAGGCCATCTACAGCAAACCCACAGCCAATTATTATATTGAATGGAGTTAAATTGAAATCATTTCCACTCAGATCAGGAACCAGGCAAGGTTGCCTATTGTCTCCACTGCTTTTTAACATTGTAATGAAAGTCTTAGCCATCACAATTAGGGAAGCAAAGGCGATCAAGGGTATCCACATAGGGTCAGAAGAGATCAAACTTTCACTCTTTGCAGATGATATGATTGTATCTGGAAAACACCAGGGGTTCTACTGCAAAACTCTTAGAGATCAAGGAATACAGCAGCGTCTCAGGTTACAAAATTAACACTCATAAATCTGTAGCCTTTGTATATACCAACAGTAGTGAAGCTGAAAAAGAAGTCAAGTACTCTATTCCATTCATAGTAGTGCCAAAAAAGATGAAATATTTGGGAGTTTACCTAACAAAGGTCGTAAAAGATCTCTGTAAGTAAAACTATAAAACTCTAAGAAAAGAAATAGCTGAAGATGTTAACAAATGGAAAAACATACCATGCTCATGACTGGGAAGAATCAACATTGTTAAAATGTCCATAATACCCAAAGCAATATACAATTTTAATGTAATTCCTATTAAAGCTCCATAGTCATACTTTAAAAGATCTTGAAAAAATAATACATCGTCTTATATGGAATCAGAAAAAACCTTGAATAGCCAAGACATTACTCAGAAATAAAAACAAAGCAGGAGGAATTACTCTACCAGACCTCAGACTATACTATAAATCAACAGTGATCAAAACAGCATGATACAGGCACAAAAACAGAGAGGTAGATGAATAGAACAGAATAGAGAACCAAGAGATGAACCCAGCTACCTACTGTTATTTGATCTTTGACAAGCCAATTAAAAACATTCAGTGGGGAAAAGACTCCCTATTTAACAAATGGTGCTGGGTGAACTGGCTGGAGACCTGTAGAAGACTGAAACTGGACCCACATCTTTAACCATTAACTAAAATAGACTCTCACTGGATTAAAGATTTAAACTTAAGACATGAAACTATAAAATAATAGAAAAAAGTGCAGGGAAAACACTTGCAGAAATAAGCCTGGGAGGATATTTTATGAGGACTCCCCAGACAATTGAAGCAGCATCAAAAATACACTACTGGGACCTGATCAAACTAAAAAGCTTCTGCACAGCCAAGAACACGGTAAGTAAAGCAAGCAGACGCCCTCAGAATGAGAGAAGATATTTGCAGGTTATGCCTCCGACAAAGGTTTAATAACCAGAATCCACAGACAACTCAAAAATATTAGCAATAAAATAGTAAGTAATCCCATCTCAAGGTGGGCAAGGGACTTGAAGAGAAACTTCTCTGAAGAAGACAGGCGCACAGCCTACAGACACATGAAAAAATGCTCACCATCCTTAATCATCAGAGAAATGCAAATCAAAACTACTTTGAGATATCATCTAACTCCAGTAAGATTAGTCCACATCACAAAATCCCAAAACCAGAGATGTTGGCGTGGAAGTGGATAAAAGGGAACACTTCTACATTGCTAGTGAGAATGCAAACTAATACATTCCTTTTGGAAAGATGTTTGGAGAACACGTAGGGATCTAAAAATAGACCTGCCATTCAATCCTACAATTCCTCTACTTGGTCCAGAAGACCAAAAATCACATTATAACAAGGATATATGTACCAGAATGTTTATTGCAGCCCAATTCATAATTGCTAAGTCATGGAAGAAGCCCAAGTGCCCATCAACCCATGAATGGATCAATAAATTCTGGTATATGTACACCATGGAATATTATGCAGCCTTAAATAAAGACGGAGACTTTACCTATTACATGTTTACATGGATGGAGCTGGAACATATTTTTCTTAGCAAAGTATCTCAAGAATGGAAGAAAAAGTATGGAAGGTACTCAGTCTTACTATGAAACCAATTTATGGCTTTCTTATGAAAGCAATAGCTCAAGAAGAAGGGGAAGGAGTTCAGGAGGAGACGGGTAGGGGGAGGAGGGGTTGAGGGAGAGTAATTGGTGGGACCACACCTACGGTGCATCTTACAAGGGTACATGTGAAATTTACTAGGTGTGGAATATAAATGTCTTAACACAATAACTAAGAAAATGCCATGAAAGCTATGTTAGCCAGTTTGATGAAAATATTTCAGATTGTATATGAAACCAGCACATTGTACCCCATGATTGCATTAATGTACATGGCTATGATTTAATTAAAAAAATTTTTTTTCACACTTAACCCACCTGAAATTGATAGGCATCTTATAATCCTTTGGGGTGTTTAGCACTCATGACATATTTGTCATTATATATGTATTAAACTTCAAGAATAGATATCAGCATCTGAGAGGAAAAGCATGGCGATTAATAAAGGACATTGGCTTAAGAAATTGCGTATCACTCCTGTGCTACACAGAGAATGTTACTGTACGGATAAAACAGGAGCTCAGAGACTGAGTTGGAATTGAGTCAACTTTGAATGTTAAGAAGTTTTAAGAGCTGATTAACTTTGCTTTTATTAGTATTTTTCTTTTTATGTACATATGAGTGTATGTGTTTTTTTTTTTAAAAAGGGGGTTTTGCATAAGTATAAAAATTCCAAGTGATAGGAGAGAGCTGATCTTGGCTTTGATTTCACTGGGTCCTCCAGTTACATAAATTTGGTAACTTAAGTTTCAATATAAAGCAAGATTTCCATCTTATTCTATTTATTACAGACACTAACTATAAGACAGGCACTGAATTAGGTACTAGAGATGGCAAAGAGAATAAAATACAGACATGGTCCCTGCTTTTCTTGGTGTTCAGTATCTAGTAAGACAGAGAACAGATAAACTATGCAAATAAATAATTACAAATTGTTATAAATATTATGAAGAAGCAACCGGGAAACAAAGATTAAAAGAAATGAGGGACCTTCAGTTTCAGATAACAATGTTAACATGAACATATGTGGTGCTTACTATGTACCGGGCTCTGTACTATATGCTTTATCTAGCCTCAATACAGCTACAAAGCAAATACTATTATTATCCTTACTTTATAGACAGAAAAAAATGAGGCTTTTAATTTAAATAATTTGCCTAAGGTCCCACACTAAGTAAGTGGGGACCTGGCATGTGAACTCAGCAGTCTGGCTACAGAGCCTTTGAGCTCATCCCAGTACCATGGTAGAGAAAGCTTTCCTGAGAAGGTGTCATTTAAATGGAGACCTAAGGTTGGTGGGAGAAATCATATACAAAAGCCCATAGCACAAAAAGAGTCCTTTAGTTTGGGGGGGGTTTTGGGTGTTTTTTTTTTTTTGAGACCGAGTCTCACTATGTCACCCTCAGTAGTGTGCCGTGGCATCATAGTTTACAGCAACCTCACACTCTTGGGCTTACGCCATTCTCTTGCCTCAGCCTCCTAAGTAGCTGGGACTATAGGCACCCACCAAACGCCCAGCTATTTTTTGTTGCATTGCTGTTTAGCGGGCCCGGGCTGGGTTGGAACCCACCAGCCTCGGTATGTGGCTGGTGCTGTAACTACTGTGCTATGGGTGCCAAGCCAAGAGTCCTTTAGTTTTAATAAATTCAAACCAGTGTGACCAGTGTGGCTGAGGTTTAGTTAATGAAAGCAAGTGTGTCAGGAGATAGGACTGCAGAAGGCAGATGGCTACATCATGCAGACTCTACGGGCCACAGAAGCTAGAATTTTGTTCTAATAAGTGTATCAGGAACTTCTGATGCCTTTAAACTGAACGGTGACATAATCTGATTTTTTAAAAAATAGAAAAAGACGGTAAGAGAAGTAGGGACCAAATCATTCATTTATTCAACAAATACTAGAAAGTTTATGGAGTAATCATTACCATGGCAGGCACTATTATAAATAAGAGGGATACAGTTAAAAGGAGTACAGACAAGGTCCTTTCCTCTGGAGGATGCTTTAGAGTGGAAAACACACACAAACACTACACAACACACAGCCACACGCTATGTACCACATTAATAATTTCTCTCATTCTACCGGACATTTCCCATCAGTATAAAAATTCTAGCATCTCTCATCTTTAAACCTTTGACCTTACATTACCCACTAACTACATGCCGTTTTTCCACTCCCTAATGCAGAAAGCCTTCTTTGACACTCTCTGTGGTGGCATCACCTCCAGTTATCACCTCCATCCACTGCAGTCTAGTTCTCCTCCTTTATCCCACCAATGCTAAAGCTGTCCCTGTCATTGTCACCACACTACCATTTTGAAGTCAAATGCTCACTTCTCTCTTCTCATCTCTGTTAACCTTTCAGGAATATTCGCTCTGTTAACTAGTCCCTTTTCTTGAAATACTCTTCAGGTTTCCTACGTTGCTAACTTCTCCTTCTTGGTCTAATTATAAGGGGATATAGCATAGTGATTAAGGGCACGGTTTTCTACAGCTAGCTCTCAAGGCAAGTTGTCCTTACAGCATAGAGGACAGAACTGGAATAGGCTAGAAAACTAATCAGTATTTCAAGTGATAAATGATGATGGTTTAAACTAGAGTATAAACACTGGTGATAAAAAGAAATACATGGATTTAGCTCTATTTTAGAAGTGGAACCAATAGGACTATAGGCTGGATTGGATATAGAAGGTAAGAGACAAGAAAAATCACGGTGTGTTCCTTGAGAAACTGGTAGAATTATGGAGCTATTCAACAAAGTCTTAGGGAAAAAGGTTAGAGTAGAATGAAGTTTGTGACCTAATAAAAAGCTAAACTTAGAAATAATCTCATTTGATGCCTTTCCATTCGAATTAATACCTGGAAAAGGCTATGTGATTTACCCAAAGTCACACAGAAAATTGGTGGTAGAGCTGGAAACATGTAGGATACAATTCTCTGAGAATCCTGCTAAGAAGCCACAGATCAGGATTAGGCAAGATGACCATTATTCACAAACTGGCTTAGCCTCTATTATTTTAGTTCTCTTCCGTTCCTGACCAATGCAATAAAAAATATTTTAATAAAATTTTAGGGGTTATTGAATGTAGTTAAGCAAGTTATGTACTGCATATTTATATTTTCTTTTTAAAAGTGAGGGAAAGCAGACAGAATATAAAAATCAGTCTTAGCCCTGAGAATAAAATCTACTGGAAGCATCAATTAATAACATTTACTCATATACACTATTTGTAATAATTAAAGCACACATGAAATTTCCTCTCAAGTAGTTTTATTCTAATTCACAGGATGACACACATGAAAATAATTCATTAAACAGGAGAGATGCCATGGGGTAGTACTAGAGGAACTGCCAAAAGAATTATAAAAACAATACTCTTTTTAAGAAAACTACTTTGGAGTAGGCCTTAAGAGAAGGTGAGGTTCAAGCTAAGTTTTGAAGGATGACAAGTAAGATTTAAAAAGCAAAAAGGCATTTGTCTTGAGTTGTTCTTAAAAAAGGTAAATAGAGAAGATTAAACAAACCTATTGTGTTTACCATGGTACTAGGCTTGGAGCTAGTAGTAGGGAGTGGAGAGAATCAGCTATCATTTGGGTGGGCAGAGATACTCTCTTTGGTATGACATTTGAACCTGAATGATACAGAGGAAAAAGGAAATGTGGTGATGGAAGGACAGGAGAATATTCCAGGCAGAAAGAACTAGTGCAAATAACCATTTCATTACTTGTCTGATATTAGGCTCCACAGATCGAATACACAGAAATCCTGTTCAGTGGTAACAGAATGGGATACAAATTGTTAAACTTGAATTCAAACAATTCCACAAATTTTCTTTCTGAGTTCAGCTTCTCCATCAGTAATAACTAATGCACAGAAGGGCATGTATGATAATGTACACAGAAGTGTTTTAGAAACAGAAAAGATATGTTATAAAAATCAGTTCAAAAAAACAGGAAAGAAAGTTATAAAGTTAAAACGGAGAACTGAGTTATGATCACTGCTGATATGGCATTACCAGCACGGTGCCTTTTTACCATTACACTTTCTCTTACTGCAGCTTTCTATGTATACGTTTTACTGTTTTGCCAGATTATAAGCTCCGGCAGGCAGTAAACATCTTAAACACGGCACCTGGCATGGGTTTTTAGTTAAGTATTAGCTAAGTTGATATATTAGGTTTATATATCATTTTATGAGCTTTGAAGACTTGTATTTGTGTGTTTCTGTGAGTGTTCAAAATTCCATCTACTTGCGAAGGATTTCAGGAGGTTTATGATATCATGAAAAGTTAATGGAAACAAGTATAGTTTTTTTTTTTTTTTTTTCAGTGTTTGGCCGGGCCGGGTTTGAACCCACCACCTCCAGATTTTAAAGAGAATATTAATAATAGGCAAGTAATTGTGTTAATTACTACTGTTGGCCTTTGGCTGTTATTCCTGGCAGCCAAAGGAGAGCAACTGGATCGCACAGCATGACACCTAACGGACCCCCGAGTGAGGCATTCACACTCATCTGCAGAGCCCTGCTTTTTCCTGGGCGGACACCCACGGGGACTCGATCGCACCGGCTTTCTCAAGTCAACAGCTCACGTAATAGACATGGAAAGAGACGCACACATCAATATAACCCTTTATAAAGTCTGAGAAAATTTGGGGAAAAGCTTTGAGGAAATCTGAAGGGCTGCCTAAGTCATTTACTCGGTTCTGCTGCCAAGAGCAAGGACGTCTGTTAGGATGGAACCGCTCACAAGGGAATCCCACCAGCAATCCCAAACCCGACCCTGGGTACTGCATGGCCGCAGTCAGCGGTCAGCAATGGCCCCGCGGCTCGCTGACAGCCCGGGATTCAGGAGGGCCGTGCCCCCAGAGAGGTAGGGTCTGGCCTTCAGATGGAGTTTCTCATTATGGGTAGGACGCGTCCGGTGTGAGGGTGGACGGGACTGGGAGCAGGGAAGGTGCAACTCAGGGCTGCCGCGTTGCACAACTCCAGGGGTCACCACGGCAGACCGTTCCTAACCACAGAAACCTCTCCTGGCCCCAAACACAGAGAAGCGACAGAAACAGCTGACGCCAGGGAAATCCTGTTTTATGTAGGTCGCCGGGGCAAAACCCAGTCCGTGGGAATAATGCGCTACCATCCCTCTCCTCTCAGACCCCGGAGCTCACCCACCTGCAACTGCAGTCTCCGCAGTCTCCACCCAGTCTCCCTGCCTCCAGAGAACGGGTTGCGATTGGCTTGCACCGCTGTCCCGTTAACTCTTCCCCAAGTGTGAGTGGCGCAACTGCCGGCCTCGCTGCCTTGGTCCCTCCCTGCGTCGCCTCCGAAGCCACGTCCCGCGTGACGACACGCAGTGCAGCAAAGCGCGGAGGCTAGTGTCTGCCGCCAGCCCGACAGCTTTCTCCGAGAGGCGGAGGCGGAGCTGGGGCGGGGCAGGGAGGGCTCTCAGAGGGCGACGTGCCCGCCTGTCCTCGGGAGTGGCCCCGCCCCCTGCGTCGGCGCTGGGTAGAATTGGCCAGGAGGCCCCGCCTCCTGCGTCTGCGCCGGTTAGAACGTGCCAGGAGGCCCCGCCCCCTGCGCACAGACGCCGGAAAGACGGGGGCGGGGCTACGCTAGCGTCCGCGCCATCAGGCCGAGGTGGCGGAGGCGTCCGGTCTCTGTGTATGGTTTTCCCAGCCAAGCGGTTCTGCTTGGTGCCATCCATGGAGGGCGTGCGCTGGGCCTTTTCCTGCGGCACTTGGCTGCCGAGCCGCGCCGAATGGCTTCTGGCAGTGCGATCGATCCAGCCCGAGGAGAAGGAACGCATTGGCCAGTTCGTCTTTGCCCGGGACGCTAAGGCAGCCATGGTACTCCAGGTCTTTTAGTGTTTAGAGCGAGGGAGACGAAGACCGGGAAGGTGGGCGGGCAGTGGGGACCCCGCGCTCCGACCCGCGGCCGCCCGGGGCGGGGCTGGCGAGCGCACGGCCTGGTCTGCACGGCCTGGTCTGCACGGCCTCGGTCACCTCCTCGGAGGCCTGGCCGGCTGTGACAGTCAGCGCTTTCCCCAGGGCACTGAAAATAGAGACCCTCCACAAAACAAGTGTAGGGAAGGCCTGTGAAATAACTTTCTTCCGTCGTGAATGTTTTCGTTTTTAAATGTTAAATTCTATTTTTTTCTTTGCTTGAGTTCATCATCCATGCTTAGTATACCTATTAAATATTCTGCCACCGCCCAGTGGTGCCCTACACGTGGTAGGCCCCAGAAAATATTGACATTTGACTTAGTTTACGGCCTTGCACACCCCTGGGACTGGAGCAGGCCTGAGTCAGCTGCCTTTTCCCAGTGAAAAGAAAGCCCGAAGCAGATACAGGCCCAGGCATGGTTTCCTGACTGGGAGCCTTAGGAAACAGTATTTTGAGTAGATTTATTTAGTTACGTATTTTTAATCCAACAGGTAGAAAATTGGATCTCAATATAAGTTACGTACACTACTATGTAGTAGAATTTGAATCAACCTGCAATATCCGTCCCCTCAGATACACTCAGTTCTTGAAAGTGTACCATATTGAAGCACCTTTGTGTTTGAAATGTGGGGTAGTTATCATTTTTTGAAAGCATATTGGTGAATGTTTTTTACACTTTTTGTAATTTGTAAGAAATTGTAAAATGAAGTTAATTCCAGAGGCTTGGAGGTTTTTTTAAATGTAAGACTTAAAGGAAGGAGAAACCTTGAAAGGTATTTTTAAAAATACTATACTTACTTGTCGTACACCCTTGGGGTTTTCTGTTTTTAGTAGTTTCTGTCTTAATAATTAATGGAAGTAGGAGAGACTGAAGAAGACAAGTCATGGCTTGCTAATTGTTGAAGCTGAGGTGGGAACAGGATTTAGAAATACATACATGAGTGGAAGTAGGAATAATAGGGTTATTTACTGAGGAGTTTTATAAAAGCAAATCTAGAGCCAGTCTAAAGTGCCCACTAATTGGGGAATAGTCGGTACTTCTTTTGTACCTTAATGCTATAAAATATTACGGTTAAATGTGTACAGACATGAAGTAATTCCCAGTACGTACAAATTAAAAACCTTGTATGCAGTAGAACACTATGTATGACCTCATATGTGTTCATGTAGAGAGTTAGGAAAGACATACACAAATGCATATATATTTAAATACTTAGAGAAAAGACTGAGAAGATACCTGCTGTTAACATTGTTACTGTTTAAAGAAAGGTAATTGCTAAGCCAGACTTTAACCTATTTAATTAATCATTGCTTTAATCTTAATATAGCAGGTTTAATACTTAGGAACTTTGCAGACTTTCTAAAATGAAAATTTTACAAATGATGAAAATATTTATGCTTTGTGTATTACAGGCAGCATACCTGTCTCTTTAGTTGACATCAATACGTAACAAATGTTCTCTGTACTTAACAGGCTGGTCGTCTGATGATAAGGAAATTAGTTGCAGAGAAATTGAATATTCCTTGGAATAATATCCGTTTGCAAAGAACTGCAAAAGGAAAACCAGTTCTTGCAAAGGACTCATTGAATCCTTATCCCAATTTCAACTTTAACATCTCACATCAAGGGGACTATGCGGTGCTTGCAGCTGAGCCTGAGCTGCAAGTTGGAATTGATATAATGAAGACTAGTTTTCCAGGTAATGCTGCACTTCTGTTGTATAGAAATTGTGTCTTGCTGTTTTAGTTCTTACCTTTAGGCCAGGAAATGTTTTATAGATATTTGTTTAGGGAAAATGTGCTCCATGCTCAATAGTAATGTATAATGGTAATATATCTCAGAGAACTTATATATGAAAAGGATATGTTTTCTTGAATATTGAAAGACTTGTGTATAAGTATTAGATTCTCCATAGCTGGGGATCCATATAATTATATAATACTTCCTGTGGAGGTAAGGTAAAATATAAAGATTTTTTAAAATTACACTTCAGCTTGTTTCACTTAAGCATTTCCCGCAATTAGTAAGTTGATTTGTTTAAAAAAAGAATTCCAGTGGTAACATACTACATTTTATTTCTTAGGTAGAGATAACATGCGCAGTTGACCCTTGAAAAACATGTGCTTAACTGTGCAGTCTACTTTTATAAGGTTTTTTCCAGTAAATACAGTTGGCCCTCCATATCTGCAGATTCTGCACCTGCAACCCAGTGTGCCTGGAGATTACAGTATTTATGGGATGTGAAGACCGAGGGTATGGAAGGCCACCTTTTCAGATCTGCTGATTCTGCGGGGGGAATGAGAGACTACTGGAGACTTGAGCATGACTTGATAGCGTGCCTGATTTTAGTAGTTTAGAATCCAAAGGAGGCAGATTCTGGAGCCAGTCCTCCATGGATAGCAAGGGATGAGTGTATTTGTACTATGTCTAAATACAGCTCTTTTTAGCACATTTATATAAGTAAAAGTGAAAAACAAGCATTATTAAAATATCTAAGTTACTTGTATATTGTCTTGTACATTTGTACTGGTGGCTATAGGAACCATAAACATTTATAATAGAGTTGGTGTATCTCAGCAGTTTTAATACTTACATACTGAAAAGAGGTTTGCTTAACTAACATTTGGTGAATAATTACTGTGTGCCACACCATTTAACAAAGTGTTTTTCGTATATTCTTTGATTTAATTTTTTCTACCATCCTATGATGAATACAGGTATACTTTAATTTTTATCAGAAGGTAGCAGGTTAAGAAGAAAGCTATAACAAAACTCACATCTTCCTAATTTCATAGTACAACTATCTAATTTCCACACTGCCTCCACCACAGGATGTTCGGATATGTGGCTCTCACAATGGAAGACTTTTAAAATTTTATCCCCCCAGCCCCATTTCTACACGTAAAAATAACTCTTGTTCAGTGGATATATCTAATTTAACTTTCATTTAAAAGGGAAGCTCTGTGAACCTCCAAACTAAGGTAGGTCCTTTAGTTGTAGGCTCTCATAAAATACATTTTTATTCCAATAATGTCTGTCGGTTTGTAGTTACTCTCAGGATGTAATTGATTGATTTTTCTTTCCCCTGATAGATGTGAAAACAGGACCCATGTTAGCTGCATCGGAATTTGATCAGTATCATATCTATTACACTTCACCGAGTATCAACAGGGCCAGTAAATATTTGTCAAATGAATAAACACTGCTGCAGTGTAGGCTTCCGAGTATGGCTGTGACTTGTCTTTCTTTAGCTTTTAAAAAGTCTTCACCCTGCATTCTCTGACCTGATTATAACTTTTCAAGTTTGCTTAGAACAAGACTCCAGTGTTTTGGAAGTATTGTAACGAGTTCTTGACCTGACTCTGTTGATAAACTTCAAGGACTTTTTCTTTTTTAACCTCTTGAAATTGTTTGCTACATTTTGGATGTGCACATATGCATTTTTCTCAGGAGAGGATCTGGATTCAGCAGGGTTATGAAAAGCTTGTTCTAAAAGAACTTGTGCTACAGAGGATTCAAAGTGAGCATGGGAATTGTCCTATATGTTTCTATAGCTTTCTGTTATGTTTATGTGAACTTTTTAAAATCAGAAGTTAGTGGCAAGGCCATTATTTCTTAGGATACAGTCAGCACAACAATACAGTAATGATTGGCCCAGGGAGTTGATACCTGCTTGGAAATGATGCCTGCAAGAAACAGATTTGATTACCAGTTCACTTGGTGGGCAGCGTTGGCTTATGGTCAGTTATCAGATGAATGAGTAATTATCAATGGAAGCTTTTAATGTAATTATCAATGGAAGTAAAAATTGAATATTGAGTTCATGTCTTATTAGAATTTTTTACCCCCAGTTTTTTTGATTGATCTTATTTTGACTAATCACAATGTTTAGGCCTTTTCTTTGATTGTTTCATAGCTAAAAAGCTATTCTGTCCAGTAACATACAGGGACGAGATATTTTCCAGTTGTCCCTGATATTGTTACCATGCCACTAATTTCTGAAGTATGAATTATCACGGCATGATTTCTTAGTGTGGGTAATGAGTAGACTATGGTCTTGTTTTATCAGAGATTTATTTGACTTTCTCTGCTGATCAGAATAAGTGAGGAAGTTGAGCAAGGGGTGTTCTCAGAGGCTTGCTACATGATAATAGACAAAACTTACAGTAGCAACAAGGGAGGTATACTGTAATGTATTGGGGCACTGTTACTAGATTGTCAGCTTCCAAGAAGGAACTGGGCTTTGGGGGCATCACTGACATATTAAAAAAAAGTCAACTATGTTACTCCCGTCGTGTAAGAACTTGAGGAGTCTTATTTCTTCCAGTTCTTCATTGCTGCTGTGTCAGGGGAGAGCAATCAATGCACCTAGGAAGCTCTGCGCTTCTTCTTTCCAGGTGTACGCACACTAATAAGGAGATTACTGCCCCCACCACTTTATAATAACAGAGGAAACTTATTCAAAAATAACAAATACATAATCAACACTCAATAAATATTTGTTCAGTGACCATCCAGAGAAGAGAATTTGTAAGTTACTGGGGACCCCAGTACAGCTACACTTCAGGGCAGCACATTCCTATTCCTGGGAAGAATGATGTTTCCTGGTCATCATCATTTGCTATCCCTAATTGGGAAATTTTCATTGGTTTTTCCTTCATTTTTAAAATTTTATCTACCATTAAAGGTGTTTATAGTTATAAGTATAAAGGAAGGATAGTTTTATGAATTGTTCAGTTTTTTACCATATTTACAAAATAAGATAGGCAAAATACAGTATAAAAATTATGACTTAAATTTGGGAGAAGACCAAAGTTTTTTCCATGTGGTTTACATATTTTAAATGAACTTTTCTGGATGTTAATTGTCAGGACAAAATAACTCTTAAAAATATTTTGGGATATAATACAAATTTTAAGTAATTTTGATAATTTGAAAGGATTATTATGGAATTGCTTTGTAGAATAGCCATTATCTAGTGAGTATAAATATAAATAAGGGTGGTGAAGTATAAATTGTTGGTATATATATTCTATAATAATCAGGAAGGCAGTAGAGCCTGTTTCTTGTTTTTTTCCTCTGTGCCATCTCCCTTAACTATTTTGATAGTTTCCTAAATGACTCCACCATTGCATTTTGCCCTTACTCAGTTTTCTATCCATACAGAGTACAGTGGTCTTTTGAAATATTTATAGCCTTTTTCTTAAAACTCTTCAGTTGGTTCTCATTGCACATAGAATAAAACCATTAACATGACCTTGTTGTCTTATTCTAGTTACCTAACTCTGCATTCACACCTCCCTTGTCTCTAGCTGTTGTCTTTGCTGGTGTTTTCTTTCTCCCCGATCTTGTATTGCATTGAATGTAGCAAACTTCCTGTTTAGGATCATTGCAGAAAGAGCTGATCCTTGTACCCGTTCTCTCGTCTTTCCTTGACTTTTCAAGGATGAGAAGGAGCCAGTACTTCCTCAGAAAGGACGTTCCCAACCACCTGATCTGTTTTTACTTCCTGGCCCTTATTTGTAATTATAATTTAATTATTTGATTATGTATTATTCTCATTAGGGGAGTTTAGGAATCATGCTTGTGTCATTTTTGTCACAGTGTACTTGGTACCCAGCAGAGAGTCTAGCACATAAATATTTATCGAGGATACAGATGATAGAAAGGAATTTAGGGGAGCTCTACCTACCTTCAATTCCTCCAATTTGTTGAAAATACTGTGAAAAACTACGTTCGTATCAGATTCTAGGTGGAATATAAACTTGGTTCTTGTCCGTGAGTTGGGATTTTCAGTATAATAGTTCTTTGTGTATTTTTCCTTCCTCACTCATCCATTTGTCTTCCTAGCTGTTTCTCTTTGCCATTTCCATCCCCCTCAGTCTGTTTTCAACTTTGTTGCTGCTGCAAGTCTATTACACTATCATTTTTATTTAGGCTGATCTACATTCACTAAATCTGCATTTTGTAGAATATAAAGCAGTTTTTTTTAATTTAAGGTTAGAGATAAGTTACATCACTTTGAATTCTTTACTGGAAAACCAAGTATTTGTCTTGAAGGAGTTTTCCCCCTTCCCAGTTACATGTGGGCCTTTTCCATTATTTATGAACTAGGATTTATTGAGGAACAGCTATGATGTGGCACTGTGTTAAATGCCTTAAATTTATTGTCTTAGCATCTTAAGCCTAGGGTGTAAGTATTGTTATTTTATATAAGGTTAAGGTACTTGCCTATGGTGACTTAGCTAGAAAGTAGAAGCCCATATATTTAATTGCTAACACACTCTCTCTCAGTAAGAGATTTTATTGATTCATTCTGGGAAACTGAATCAAGTTTGAAGTTATAGAAGAACTATGTCTAAGAATGTAAAAAATATAAGAAAGGCTTTATTTTACCCTTTTTAAAAACTTGTATTAGGCATTGTAAACAAAAGTTTATGATATTAGTAAAAGAATAGACAACTGGGAGAGTTGAGAGAAAGAGCCCAGGATATGTACATAGTAATTTAGTGGATAAAAGATTAGTTTACTCATTAAATTGTGCTGTTATAATTGGTAAGCCATCTGGATATAAAATGTACTACCGACACAAATGTACTACAGAGATAAAAGTAACAGTGAGGTGCGCATCAGGTTTGCAAAAAGTTGAAGAAAATACCTAGTGTTGCTGAGGATGTTGAGAAAGAACAGTCATACACAGAAGAAATATAAGTTAGCTGCCGGCATTTTTGGAAAATAATGTTAAAATTGATTGACATGTACCTTTGATAGAGCAATTTTGTTTGTGATGTTTTGTACAAAAGAGATACTAGTGGAGAACAAAGTCTGATACTGTTAATAGAAATTGGTTAAATAAATTGCAGTCCATGCATTCTACAGACTATTAGCTGTAATAAAAGAGTTAATTCTATGTGAACCTAAAAGGACTTAAATATGTATTGTTAATTAAGAAAACCGCATTTGCAGAAAATACATGTAGCAGGATGCTGTGTTTTAAAAGAAATGCCCCTCAATTCCTTTAAAAGTAAGCCATCTGTATAAAACAATGTTTTTAAACTTAGAAAGTTAAAAGAGGAAATACTAAAGGCCAAAAGACTTCGAAGGAATGTTTTCTCTGAGATGAAAATTCTCCATGGACCTTTTTTTACCCCCTTAAATTTTGGGAGATAATTGGTTTCATTACTAAATTCAAGTAAAAAAATACAACCCTCCATCCTGCAAAATTCTTTCTTTTCCCCAAAAGTCAGTAGTAAAAGTAGAATGTTTATAGGAAACTTTTTTTGTACGGAAATTGAGCTGGTGATATAGAACAAATTGCGAACCATTTCTAGAAAGAGGAGGAAATTATGTAGATAAAGAGGACTGAAACAGATACTTGGTTTATGAAGATATATATTACTGAAGACAGATTAAATGCAGAAGACAAAAATGAAATACTTCTTAGGAGACTGGAGAAGATTTGGGAGTAGACAGATTGATTTCAGTCTAACAAAAGAACAAAAAGTTCTAGAGATGGATAGTGCTGATGACTGTACAACAGGGTGAATGTACATTTAAAAATGGGTAAAATTATGTATAGTTTACCTCAATAGAAAGAGGAAATCACATTAGAATTAGAAGTAATTTTTACCGGTGGTTAAATGGTCCTTACTAGTACCCAGATGATAGTTAATCTTGAAAGGAAGTAGAGTCTGTTTAGTCTCTGATTTCTGTGTCAGTAGGACCATTGCATCTTGTTTCTAAAATGGTGGGAAAGAGAGCAAAATTAGCCAGGATGCTTGTTAAAAATGGAGATTCCTTGTAACTATCACAGACCTGCGCTAGAATTTCTGAGAGGACTGCATTTGTGAGAGACGGTCAATTTTTCCAGTTAATTGTAAAGAATATTAATGTTTGGAAAAATATGGTATTGGATTTAATTAACAGCCAAAAATGAGGAAAATTGTACTCCTTTTTTTTTTTTAATGAGTGAAATAATCAGAAAGCCATTAGATCCTTGCCTCTCATTATACAACAGAATTACAGTTAAGTTTAGTTAACAGTTGCTAGAACACAATACAATTGTTGATTTGGTCCATCTTCTAAGAGGATTCCTTTTTAAGCCTAGAAGGGTATGAAGAAACCACACAAAGACAACAGATGTGATTTCATATTAAATCATTTTTCACAAACCAAGGACTATATTTATGACAGATACAGTAGACAAAGGTTAATGTTACTAAGGTATAAAATGGTTCTGTAGGTTTTGATAGTAAGACCGTTTAAGCCTTTCTTGATAGATGTAGGAAGGACTTGATAAAGTAGTTGGTAAGAGAAGATGTACATTTAACAGTAATAACCGTCACAACTTAGAGCTAACGTTTATGAAGTACTTGCGAGTTCCAGGTCTTCACATGTTTTTCCTTAAGTCTGCCCAACTTTTTGACCCTATTTTACAGCTTAAGAAGCAGCCATGGAAATGTTAAATAAAAGCAAAGTAAACATGCAGGTTTAGTATCCCCAACTGGAAATCTGAAATGCTTCAGTGAGCATTTTCTTTCAGCATCATTTTGGTGCCTAAAAAGTTTCAGATTTTGTAGCACTTTGGATTTCAGCGTTTGGATTTTTGGATTAGGGATACCCAGCTAAGAAGTGCTGAAGCCCAGCGCTTGAACATTTGACTCCAGGGACATAATGTTAAAACTTGTCTGTGTATTTTAATTTAATTGAGTGTGTGTGTATTAGTGTCCTTAGGCTGCCTAACAGTACCATAAACACGGTTTCTTAAAACAGTAGAAATTTATTTTCTGAGTTCTGGAAGGCTGGAAGTTGATCATAGTGTTAGCAGGGCCTCGCTCCCTCTGAAGATTGCAGGAAAGAATCTTTCCCCTCCTCTCCCTAGTTACTCCTAATCTGTAGCCGTCCTTGGTTTTTCCTCTTGTCATTCCAGTTTGCCTCTTACCATCTCATGGCCTTTCCTGTCCCCTCCTTGTGTCTCTTTCCTTGTAAAGACACCTGTCGTTGGGTTCTGAACTCACCCTAATCAAGAATGACTTCATCTTAACTTGATTAGCTCTACAGACTACTGTGTTACTGATAAGATTATATTCCTAGTTTCTTGGTGAATGTGAATTTTAGGAGGCACTCTTCAACCCAGAATAGTCCATCCTCTGCCCCACCCCACCCAAATTTATCTCCATCCAACATACAAAATTCACCTCATCCCAGCATCTTCCAAGTCTTAATCCATTCCAACATTAACTCTAAATCTCATTTAAATCTCATCAACTCATAAACTTGAATATCTCATCATCTGACTCGTCTAAATCCGGTCATGTGAGATTTGGGTCTGTTTCATCTTGGAGCAGAATTCCTCTCTCCCTGTGGACCTGTTGAACCAGAGACCACATGTCATCCTTTAAAATACAGGGGTGGAAGAAGGCATAGAATAGACAGTGCCATCATGAAAGAGAGAAGTTGGGAGTAAAAAGGGGGGGTGCTGCAGTTCCCCAACAAGTTGGAAACCCAGCACAGCACATCCCCATAGATTTCACTCTTGAGGCTGCATGTGCTGCCTTCTGGGATTGTTTCTGTTGTTCAGTCGTATAAAACAGCTCGTTTTTTTTTTTTTTTTTTCCTTAAGGCATTGTCTCACTTTGCCTGCCTCATCATAGCACACTACAACTTCTAACTTCTGGGCTCAATAATTCTCCTGCTTCAGCCTCCCCTAGCTGTTAAACAGCTGTCACTTTGCCCAGCTGATTTTTCTTTTTGTTTTTCTCGTAGAGTCAGGGTCTTGATCTGTTGCTTAGCCTACTCTCAAATTTCTGACCTCAAGCAGTCGTCCTGCATTGGCCTCCCCAAATGCTATGATTACATGATGAGACACCTCTACATCTAATGTGTAGGGCCTGATACCTATACATTTAAATAAACACATAAGAGCAAGTAAAGCTTCAGAGTGCCTTCAAAGAGATACTTTTTGTCAGTGCATGTTGTTAGGTTTTCATTGGTAGCTTAGACATGTCTGTTTAATTCTAGGTTTTCTTCTAAATAAATTCCTACAAATGAGCCAATATGTCAAGTTCGCAGTGTACATAGTTGCTCAGATTTTAGGAGACTCACCTCCCACAGAAGACTTACAGAGTGTAATTGTTAGAACTTCTAATGTGATTTATTATCCTAAGCTAAAGTTTGATCCTTAGAAGCAGCATACTAGTGGACATCGCTTGACTCCCTTTCACTTCTCCCAAAATAACCGTCCCCATCTTTTAAAGAGTGGGGTGATGTTAGTGTACACATTGGTGACTCTGTTTTGTAGAGAAATTGATGGAGGTGGGCTTTGAGGTTATGGTACTAGTAGGATTTTTTTCAAAGGCCTGGAGTAGTAGCTAGGGATGTTAGATTTTATTGTAGGTTATTGCTGTGTTTAAACCTTTTTTTTTTTTTTCCGATTATGTAGTCTTGATTAGTTAATCATTGCAGAACACAGTATCTAACATTGCTTTCAGTCATTTGGTCTTTTATATATATATCTGCATACACACTTATTCTTAAATGTTCAATTAAATGAAGATAACAGACATGAAGATGTGATGATATTAGAATTTTCCAATGTATACATCTGATAATTGTGCCTTATTTAAATAGTTTGAGGGACAGATTGAATGTTCTACTGATATTTCCTGCTGATTACTCTTCATTTTCAGGTTTTTATGTAAACTACGCGTGGTACTTAACAGAATTGTGTGCACTGTGCATTTCCACTATAATGCCACGGTGTGGCACTGTTGTGCTTTGGCTGAATTTTTTTCAAAATGACCTTTTCCTGCTGCTGTCAAATTTTTTATTTTGTGGACTAGATAAGTTGTCAAAAGTGTACGAAATGTACTTTATTGGATACTTTCTTAACTGTACATAATGAGTTATGTGATTGCTTTCTAGGGATTGTGCCAGATTGATTGCCTTTTATGTTAATCATACTAATTTTATTAGTATGCATATTTAAAGATTTTTTTTCCTTGATTGCACCATCATATTTAGTTAAATATCTGAGGGCTTTTTGAGGCTGTGAAATTAAAATTAAAAGAAGAAAAATGGCACTGTGGGTAACAGTAGGTATATCTTCTTAAATTTAGGTTTTTTGAATATGATTCCATTAAGAATACGGTAGATATAATGCTGTCTTCCGAACTCAAGATAACTATTCCTTCATTGTCATTACGTGATTCTGTTTGAGTCAAAATCCATTCAAGAGGCCACAGTTGATGATGCGTGTAGATGTAGTGCGCCCATTTTTCAAAATTTCCTATTTACTTGAGTTGCTTTTGGCAACTTTTTGTTCTTACTTTCTTTGAGGTATTCTTTTGGAAGCCAGTATGTACCAGTGAGGCACTGAACAAAATGGTTTTTGTTAAGGGGCTTCTGGTTAGATTCAGAAAGGTGTTGGGGAATAAGCACCAGACTGTCACAGAGATCGGTGTCCCCAGAACTCTTTAGATCACAGTTGAGTATTTCAATGCTTGGGAATTAATGAGGGTCTTTGTCTTGATCCCAAAGTGCTACCTGTCACTGCAGGGTCATCAGAAATACCTGGCTGTTGAAGTGGGAGTAGTGGGGGGAATAGCAATAGTTTTGTCAGTGAACTTTCAGTGTTTTCTGCCCTTGAGACAACTTTGGGAAAGGGATATAGTTAGTGTTGAAGAAACGGGAAAATTCCAATGAAGATAAGGACTGTAGTCCATTTTGCTCACCCTGATATTATGTAGCACTTGGGGGTTTTTTAGTGAATGATCATAATGGAATTCTAACTATTGAATTCTCTTGGGGTGAATTACTGATTAAATGCCAGTAAAGCATTAAATAAGTCTTTTTTCCAGATACACTTCTCCCCATAAGAAGTACTTATAGAGAGTGTGGTATCAGCTATCATTTTAAGAGTTACAGTCAAGCAGTTAAGAATGTCAGATTTTGGAGTTCAGTATTTTAAAACTAGGATTTGGAATAAACAAGCCATGTTAACAAAATCTGCAAAGGGACTACCCTTAAAAGGTTTTCTGGACAATAATGTGTTTACGAACTAAGGACAGAGGGCAGTAAAACATTTAAGAAGTAACTTACCAAGTAATAATTAACATTCATTTATTCATCCAGTAAATGTTTGTGGTTCACCTATCTTGGGCTAGACTTTCTAAAAGGCCCACTAAACTGTTAAGCATGTGAGGACAAGAATAATGATAATTGGTTTTTCACCATTAGTTGAATACATATTTGTATAATGTTTGTATATATTCTGCATATTTGTATAATAAATAAATGATAGTTCCTGCCTGGTGGTAAAGGCATATATAATTGTAATACTTTGGAAAAATATAATATGAGAGATTTACCATGTATTTAAGTTACATCTTATCCCTTAGTTCTAAGGTTCAGCCTCTTTGAATTGTATATTTTATTTATTTTTAGAGTGCTGTGTAATATACTGTTGTCTGTGGAGAAGTGGAGCTAATACTATTTCAAATTTTTCTTTTAAATGGGCTTATTTCACAGTAACATCCATAAGAAATAGAAATAAAAAATTTTTTATTTGGAGAAGTCATATTAGAAAACACATTGAAAACAGTTAGTTTTGAAGAAATGAAGTATATATTAATTTTCCAACCACAGCAGAAACTTAGAGTAAAAATATAATTCCCCCAAAAGTAGAATAAAATAATTATCTCCCCCTTTCCTCCCATACTATAATAAAGTAAAATTCTAAACCCTAGAATAGTGTTGTAGGCTCTATTTTAAGAATGTTTGTTGTTGAATTCTGATAAAAATACTCTGTTATATAAGAAATTTCCTTTTATAGTAGTTTAGAATTTATAACATGTTTGGCAGCTACATTAAAAACATTTCTTCGGACATCTGTTGATACAACTATATGATTTTTCTGCTTAATTATTTAATAATTCACTTAAAGAATTTCACTTAAATTTCTCTTCTGTTTCTGGGTTACCTCCTGCTTGAGGTGGTGTATTATTTTAACTCCTAGCTCACTTTGGTTTGCTAAAGCTTCATTTAGGATTATTGTGAATGTATTCAAAAGTGAGGTTGACCTACAGCTTTATATTGTGCTGTCCTTAACAGTTGTGATAATAGAGCAGCCTTTTTTTTGTTTGTTTGTTTTTTAATGGAAGGACCGTTTTTAATTATTATTATTTTCTTAATTGACAGGTCGTGGTTCAATCCCAGAATTCTTTCATATTATGAAAAGAAAGTTTACCAACAAAGAATGGGAAACAATCAGAAGCTTTAAGGATGAGTGGACTCAGCTGGATATGTTTTATAGGAATTGGGTATAATTCCTTTCTAATTTTTGAAAATAAAAGTCTATAATGATTTTGTTATCTTCACTTCAAATAGCAGTAAAAGATCTTTGATTACCCAGTAATTTCATAGTGTGCTTGAAGTAAATGGGTGATTACTTGAAACTTTTAATTTTTTTTATGCATACAGTAGTTCATTATGACACTTGTTTTAAGAAAATTTAACCTATGTTTTATGCTTGAATAGAAAGGTACTTCAAGCTAACACAAAATATTTTATCACCATTTATAAATGTTTACTGTCTTAAACTAATACATGAGGCCTCGTTTAACAAATACTTATATAATATTTACTGCATGCGATAAGACATTACTTTCTTAGTTAATTTAATTCACATGACAGTTTTATGAGGCAGGTACTGTTATTATCATAGCATGTTTCACATGAGGAAATGAGTAATGGCTGAGAGAGCGTCAGTGATTTGCCTTAAGGTCACAGGAATGGTTCATGTCCATGCTAATACAAGGGTTAAAAATACAGCTCATAGCCATAATGTAGTATAGAGTTTAAAATCCATATGTTTGGGGCCTGTAGAGTTTATAAAGTTTTTATGTATAAAATTCTAAGTGAAAATGTCTCTTTTTAACATAGGCACTGAAAGAAAGCTTCATAAAAGCCATTGGTGTTGGGCTAGGATTTGAATTGCAGCGACTTGAATTTGATATATCTCCCTTAAACTTGGATATAGGCCAAGTTTATAAAGAAACACGATTGTTCTTGGATGGCAAGGAAGAAAAAGAATGGGCATTTGAGGTAAGAAATACATTAGAATTATTATACTAAGAATTTATGTATTTTGTGCATGTCTGTGTGATCAGTTTGGAGAGGCTTAGTCGTTGCAGTTGGACACACTGGAATCCAGTCCAGTCCTGATGCTCTGAAAGTAAAGTCAGGGACACAACTAGAGCTTTTAGCATTCAAGCTGGCATTCAACATTTGAGTTGTGGGGAGTTAAGTAGGATAGGAAAGAAAGGCCCTAAAGTAGAGCTTTGTGTATGTGAACTGCCGACAGGAAGCCACTTCGGCTAGACCAGAAAGAGGGGATTTGAAAGAGATGCTGTATTAGGCTGATACATCATGTGGGGCATTATTGATCCAGTTAAAGATTTTGGTTTCTTTCTGTATTTGTTTCTGTCACTAGCAATTTTCTAAAGTTGCTAGTGAGGGAAACCTAACACAAAATTACGTAAGCCAAAAAGACAGTATTAGAGGCTATTAGTGTGATTTAGTAACTCGGCCTCAGCGTTAGCAACTAGAATACTCAGAGCTCTTTTGTTATTCTTAATTTTTTTTTTTTTTTAAGGGACAAGAGTCTCACTTTGTCACCCTCTAGGTAGAGTGCTGTGGCATTGCACCTCACAGCAACCTCCAGCTCGTGGACTTAGGCGATTCTCTAGCCTCGGCCTCCCAAGTAGCTGGGACTACAGGCACCCGCCACAACACCTGGCTCTTTTTTGGTTGCAGTTTCGCTGCGACCAGATTCAAACCCACCAGCCTTGGAATATGGATCCGGAGCCCTATTCCCTGAGCCACAGGCACCGCCCACATTCTTAAATTTTTTTAACCACAGGATTTTGCTAAATCTTTGTTTTATTTATTTCCTTATTTCTTTTTGAGACAGAGTCTTACTCTGTCACCTTGGTGTTGATTGCTGTGGCATCATCCGAGTTCACAGCAACTTCAAACTCCTGGACTCAAGCAAAACTCTTCCCTCAGCTTCCTGAGTAGATGGGACTATAGGCGCCGCCATAATGCCCTGGCTAGTTTTCCTATTTTTACTAGAGACATGGTCTCACTCTTGCTCAGGGTGGTCTCGAACTCCTGGGCTCAAGCAGTCTGCTCGTCTCAGCCTCCCCAGTTGTTAAGATTAACAGTCATGAGCCACCCACCAGGCCAAGAGCTCTTTTTCTCTCTTTCTTTTTCCTTTCTGTGTGTCTTGGCTTCTGTTTTCTTCTACCCTTGTTTCTCATTCTGCACAAAAGCCTCAACTTCACTTGTCTGCATGACAGGAAATAGGGCTGCCTGCCGCTCTCCATCTGACAATTTATAGTTGAAAAACCCAAAGAAACTAGTGAACTCACTTTCTGTTCTAAGCCTGAAGACTCTAGCAAAGGCCTCCTTGGCTAGCTTGGGTCAAGTGTTTATGTCTACTTAGCACTATAGTCAAGGGAGTGGCCGGTTGTCATTTGTCTTGTTTGTGGCTGGTGTCCAGAGTGCAGCAAATGGACTATATTTTAATGTGATAATTTGTGCTGTAATCACCTGAACAGAGTGAGGAGAGGCTCCCAGAATAAAGAGTTAATTGTGCATGGATAAACTAGGAGGTTTTCACTGATTTTTCTCAAGAAAATTTAACAAGTATAAAGTGGAAAGTGATAAAATCAAATTTGTATTTTAAGAAGACTAAGTCCTGTTTATGATGGTATGTAGAGGTAAAGGAAATGAAGTATCAAACATTATGAACAGTTCTATCTATGATTTACAAGGCTATCTATTGAGATACAAAATACTGGAAAATAAATGGGATGTTAAGTTTGACATGCCATGGAAACATCCAAGTAAGATATCTAGTACGCCAGTAGAATGAAGGGCTGAGCTAGAGAGAGAAGAATCATAATCATTAACATGTCAATGATAGTTGAAGCAGTGGGGTTTGAAGTTGAAGCTGTGGATTACCTAAGGAATGGCTGTAAATTGAATTGAAGAGACACTCTAGATGAAGCCATGAGATTACCCAAATTAGAAGAGAGACAGGCCCAGAACAGAATGGTGAGAATAGAGATGGTCCCAAACTTAATTATGCCTTGACTGAATGATTTTTGAACTTTCATAACGCAGAGGTGATATGTGACATTGTACTTGATCCATACAACTGTTCTTGGTTTCATTTTCTGTACAGTGTTCCATAGTAATGTGACAGGCTCAATGCTTTATTATAAAATAGGTTTCATATTACAGGATTTTGCCCACTAGGCAAACGTAAGTGTTCTGAATATGTTTAATGCAAGGCTAAGCTATGATATTTGGTAGGTTAGATATATTAAATGTTTTTCAATTTAATGATATTTTCAATTTAGGATGGGTTTATTGAGAGGTAACCCCATCATCAGTTGAGAAGCATCTGTAGTAATGTTTAAAGGTGGAGTGTGAGGAGACAGGTAGAGAATGACTGAAATGGTAAGACATAAAATAAGAAAGTAGTGTTGGGTGACCCAAGGGAGAAAAGTATATTGAGAAAGAGAACTGTGTCAAAAACTGCTGGGATACCAAGCAAGGTGGAGATTCTGTCAATTAAAGACTATAGACTTTAAAATCCTGAAGTATAATACAATTTGTAAAACAAAAAATATAATTTTTATAACCAAAATGTTTTCATACTTAAAGGGGCTTCAACCATATGAAAATTAATTCATGTGGAATCTTTTATTATCAATGATGCCAGATAAAAAGTTTTTACTGTATATTTTAACATTTACTTTCAGCTCTAGCGTGCAGTAGAAAGTAAGTTGCATGTTCGTTACACCATTGTTTATAAGTGTAAACAAATCAGAAACACCTAATGAGAAAACTATAAAATAAGCTATGTTTAACCTTAATTATGATGCCTACTAAATAATTTGTATTGACATAGGAAATGCACTTTACATATACATTGTTATGTGCATAATCCTTATACTCTGATGGTCAATAAAAACTGTTCTTTATAGCTGAAAGCAAGCCAGTTGGGTGCACATAGAAAGGCTGGTTGGAAGCGCTCAGTGGTGCGTGACAGGCAGGAGCAGAAGGCAGTTGTGTTTTAGAGTTTGTGTTTTGAATCTTAACACCTACTTTTTGACTTTAGCAAGTATTATTTTTCCCTGCACTTAGCTTTTTTGTTTTTGTTTGTATCTGCTTGTTTTATGAATTAATTGAAATTTGGAATTAAATATAATTAATTTCAGGGTGAATTTAATCTAGTGTTTAAATGATTTACTTCTAGGTGAATTTCATGTAATTTTTTTTCTTGCAGTAAGTACTTTGAGTATTCCTGACAACTTCTTAGGGATAGAGATGCAGGTACTCAGACCACATCAGTATCATCTAAATGTGAAATCCGACAGCAGAGCTAGAGAAGCTATTTTACAACTGATGATTTAGTTATCAACTGTGCCATTTATTTCAAGGTTATATGCAGTAATATCATATATATGATAGTGAACTGTAGTATTCAGTATTCCATTAGTATGAAAGCTCTGTGCAGTTACAGACTTTGTCCTAAATCCTTTCCCCCCAAGACAGTACCATTGAATTTCGACTTGTAGCAAGATAAGTAGATAAACTGGCAGAGCATTTGGCCTTTTACTGATTACTCCCCACACATCTCTGAGACTTACTTGCTTTAGATACAGATACTGTAGAACTGCTGATCGAAGTGATTTTCCAGAATTAATTACAGCCAAAACATCTCTGTATATTATAATGTTCATATTATCAGTATATTCAGGGTAAAGAATGGTGGAAAGACCTTGCATCAAAAAGAATAATTTTGCTTATAATGATATTGTGATCTTGGGTACTTTTCATTTATTTGTATACAGGTCTATTGACAGGGTCCCCGAGCAGTTTTGCACGTTGATGTATTACATTGTGGTGACCCTGGGCCTTCAGTGTCTGTCTCACTAAAGCAGTGCACGTTGCACCCACCAAGCAGCTTTCCATCATCTGTGCCTCTCACCCCTCCAGGTCACCCTGCCCATCACTCCACATTCTGCTTCCATATGTGCACAGTGTTTAGCTCCCGCTTATAAGTGAGAACAAACGGTGTTTGTCTTTCTGAGTTGTTTCACTTAAGGTAACATCTTCGGTTCCATCCAGGTTGGCTGCCAAAGACATGATTTCACTCTTTGTTGCAGCTGGGCAGTATTATTTTTTTGGTTTTGGGATAGTGCTAGTGTCTCATACTATTAAAAATATTCAGGCTGTGGCTCAAGCGGCTAAGGTGCCAGCCACATACACCTGAGCTGGCTGGTTCAAATCCAGCCCAGACCCGCCAAACAACAATGATGGCTGCAACCAAAAAATAGCCAGGCATTGTGGCGGGCACCTGTAGTCCCAGCTACTTGGGAGGCAGAGGCAGGAGAATCCCTTGAGCCCAGGAGTTGGAGGTTGCTGTGAGCTGTGATGCCACAGCGCTCTATCCAGGGTGACAGTTTGAGGCTCTGTCTCAAAAAAAAAGTTCAAAACAGAACCTCTGTTAGTAACTTTCAGTGTTCAGCTATCAGTCATTAGCGTACACACACCTCTGATTGTGTGTTAAGCATGATTTCATTTACTAAAATATTCCATATATGTAAAAACTGTCCTGTATGCCAAATTTCTGAAAAATTATTTCAGATATTTTTAAATCTGTGCACTCAAGTTACCTTTTGTTTTAAAAAAACAATAAAATGGTACTAGTATTGCTGACTTATTTTGTGATAACTTTGGTCTAGTAAAGCTTCTTATAATTGATCATATTTCTTTTCTTTTTTAAACTTTTTTTGTAAATTTGTCCTTACTGAATTTCATTTTTTGCTAATCTGGATTCTTTACGATGTGAAGATACAAAGGAGGAAATGCCTTGCGTGCTGTCTCTGGCTGTCGTCTCCTGTAGTGGAAGAATCCCTTAATGAAGTGGCTTTTCAGCACAAATTTGTCAGGATTTTAATGAATGTTCATTGTTTTCTGTGGTGACTAACTGCATTAATATTTTACTTTCAGAGTCTGCTTCCTCTTTGTTGTCTCATACTTGAGGGAAACCAGAAAATTATGTACTGATTAAGCACAGTTTTACATTGGCTGTAGTATATAGTTGACTAAATGCTTACGAACACGTGTTGTAACCTGATTTTTGTCTTAATTTACACTTAAAAAATACAAAGAATTAAACCTCCGGTAAAGGACAGATAGCTACCGTGTACCTCCAGACAGGTCATATTACCTATGTAGTATTCTGGCTTAGAATGTATAACCTAAAATCTAATCAATAATAAACCATTAAACAAACTCCAAATTACCAATATTTTATTAATAAAAGGGGGTTGGGTTTTAATTCAAAATGTTAAAGTCAAAAAGTCAAAGGCTAACAAGATGTGAGAGCTGAATACAACACTTGCTCCTAGTTGCCCGTTGTCCAGCTTGTGCTCTGGAGACAGGATATGCCCCAGAGGGTGTTACTGAATTCACTCACAGAACGCGGAATGCAGACAGTTAAGAGTGCTGTTCCAGTGTTAAACATAGGGGAGTCATTAACCACTGTGCTAATGTAAGAGAATATTGTTTTAAAGAAATGCATAATCCAGTATTTAGAACTAATGGGCCACTTAAGTGGTTTAGGGAAGGAGGGCAGTGTCTCTGTGTACAGAAAGAGAATAGGCGTAGAAAATGTGAATATAACTCTAGATTTATATATTTAGTAAACCATATTTATTTTTATATTTTAGGAAAGCAAAATAGATGAGCACCATTTTGTTGCAGTAGCTCTGAAGAAACCAGATGGATCTAGACATCAGGATGTAAGATTTTAGGATTTCTGTTTTCTACAAAGCATGAATCAATGTTAAGTTTGTTCTTTATTAATGGAGATAGTAATTTGCCTTACATCAGGTTGTTAGAGGGTTGGGTTTTTTTGAGATTAAGGACTTAGAAGTATTTTTCATTATCACGTCTTTAAGATCTTTGGGGATTTTACAGCAACCTTTTTAAAAAGCATGTTACCTGCTTCACGCTTAAATATTCTTAAATATTATACAACAAAAGAACTTTGTTAGTGGCGTTATTGTACGCATATTTCCAGTAGAAAGTCAAGATAATCACTGAGTCATCGTAACAGTAATTTATTTTTTGGTGAATTAGAGTGCCACATTGAAGGTTAGTGAGTAACAGAATTACCTTGGAAATTGTCTACCCTCTCCTTTTTAAACTAATATTCTAAATTATATTGTTTCATATTGAGGCACAATATTAGTTTGAATTCAATTCCTTTAATCATAATCTTCTTACACTTTCTTAGTGCTGTTATCTACTAAGTGGTGGGGGGAACCTTACAGTCAAAATTTCACAGTTATAATTCTGCGGAAGTATTTGTTTAGACAGCGCTGATACATATTATAATCAAAACTACATGTATGCCATCCATTATATTTAGGGAATCCTTGTGAGAGAAGGTGGCATGATGAATCTGTATACATCATGACTTCCAGAAAAATAGCTCAAGCCACAGACCATGCCTTTGACAGATTTGTCTAAGGATAAAAATCCTTCCTAGATTATCTTCCTTTAAAAAGGATGGCATGTTGGCTCGGCACCCATAGCTCAGTGAGTAGGGCACCGGCCACATACACCGAAGCTGGCAGGATCAAGCCTGGCCATGGCCTGCTAAAATACAATAACAAACTGCAACCAAAAATATTGCCGGGTGTTGTGGTGGGCGCCTGTAGTCCCAGCTTACTCAGGAGGCTGAGGCAAGAGAATCACTTAAGCCCAAGAGTTGGAGGTTGCTGTGAGCTGTGACGCCACAGCACTCTACCGAGGGTGATAAAGTGAGACTCTGTCTCAAGGAGAAAAACAAAAAGATGGCATGTTAATCTGTTAATCTGAAGACATTCTGACCCACATTAACAGCCCTCTTGTTCTCAGCCTCTCTTGCTATACGGTGTCTGCTAATACTTTGTTTCTATGGAGCATTATAATCTGTGAAATGTTTGCATGTTCAGTACTTAACTTTGGATAGAGCTCTTAATTTCCTAAAGAAGTGTTCATCTCCATGTAGTTATGACAGTTTGATCTACCCTTTAGAGCAGTAGTTCTCAGAAGTTTGCCTGTGGCCCAACATTAGCAAAATAGCCCACCTGCTTGTTAAAATTACAGATTCTATGACCTCATAACTTCTGATTCAGACTTTTTGGATGAGGGGCCGAGTAAATCCACATTTTAAACAATAACCACAGGTTATTATATTTAAAAAATTCAAGAACCAGGTTTTCTATTTCATATTCTTTTATTTGTTATATTGGCAACACTAATATAGCAGTGAAAACAATACTCTAGAAATTGTACTATGTTGTAATTTTATGCTATAGAAATGTAATTTTTTTCATAATTATTTTTATAATTATGAAATTGATCAGAGAATTAACATGTACTATAACAGTGAGATAATCTATTTTTTTTCCCTTTTAGGTTCCATCTCAAGATGATTCTAAACCAACCCAGAGGAAATTTACTATTCTCACCTTTAATGATTTAATAGCATCTGCTGTTCCCATGACACCTGAAGATCCTTCATTTTGGGACTGTTTTTGCTTTACAGAAGAAATTCTAATACGAAATGGTACAAAGTCATGATTTCCTGAGTAACAAAAGGAAATGAAACTGTTTGTAATCTTCCATATTTACTGAAAAATAATGCTTGATAGTATCAAATTTTATTTCACAAAACAGTTTGAAAAAAAAATGAAAACTTTTCCTATTAAAAAAGCAGATTTCCAATTGAAGATAGCTCACTAGAATAGGTGTTTACCTCTTCCTCTCCAAAATTGCATTGACTTGGTAGAAATAGAAGAGTTGGAAGAATTAATCTTAAAGTGATACATACTCACTGTGGAAAAAAAACTTATAGATATGAAAAAAGGAAGCATTAAATTCTATCTTACAGAGACACTACTCTTGAAACCTGAATCTTTCCAGACATTTATTTTGGCAAATGTTTTTTCTTTTTTTCTTTCTTTTTTTTTTTTGTGAGACAGAGTCTCACTTTATCACTCTTAGTACCTCATAGCCACCTCAGACTCTGGGCTCAAGCGATTCTTTTGCCTTACCAGAGAGGCAAGTAGTTGGGATTACAGGTGCACACCACAACACCTGGCTATTTTTAGAGACGAGGCTCAGGCTGGTCTTGAACTCATGAGCTCAGCTGATCTGCCAGCCTCAGCCTCCCAGAGTGCTAGATTACAGGTGTGAGCCACCCACTGCGCCCGGCATATTTTGGCACATTTTTATTAACCTGTATTGATTTTATTTTAAATGGGAACATACTGATTTAAAAAGGGTTTTTTTGTTTGTTTTTATAGAGATAGGATGTTGTTCTGTGGCTCTGGCCAGAGTACAGTAGCACTCTCCTAGCTCACTGCAACCTTGAACTCCTGAGCCCAGATATTTTCCCATCCCCAGTAGCTGGGGCTATAGGTATGAGCCACCATGGTTGACTAATATTTTGGGTTTTTTAAAGAATTTTTTGTAGAGGTGGAGTTTCACAGTGTTGGCCCAGGCTGGTTTAGATCTCCTGGACTCATTTTAATTCTTCCATCTTGTCCTCCCCAAATGCTGGCATTATAGGTGTGAGCCCCATGCCCAGCCTGTAAGGTTTTTTTAACTATAAGTCTACTGTTCATAAATACACCTCTTTGCCATGACTTAATGGTTTTAAATTGCTCTATTATATAGCTAATACCAGGCTTTTGACCAGAGGTAACAATGTCCAAATATAATTGGCCTAAGTAACCAAGCACATTTGTTATCTTCCATAACAATAATGGCTTCAGTGGCTCAGAGATGTCATTAAAGACTCGTGTGTGTGTGTCTGTGTGTGTGTGTTGGCCTCTGTTTTGCCTTAGACTCATCCCACCCTCCATTACAAGAGTGGCTGCTATAACTTCCAGTTTTATATCTTTGTAAAATTACTAAAGGGCAAGAAAGCCCCTCTCTTGTCTCTCATTCGTGTTGGCAGTTCGGAAGACTTTTCCCAAAACCCCCCAGAAAATTTTCCCTCAGTTTCCATTGACTCAGATCAGGTCACAGAGAAAGGCAATGTCTGACGTTTTTGCCCTCTCCTAAAATTAGACTATTGAAAAGGAAGAAGCTGTGGTGGGCTTTGGAGAATGGAATTGAGGAGAAGCCCACTGCCTGCCATGAGGAAGGTGTGCCACAATTTACTCTTTTCTTTCTGTGTTAAGACGTTTTGATTACAGTTTATTAAGCTGTGTTTCGGTGAATGTCCTTGTGGATTTTGAGCTACATGATTAATAATGTCCTTACATTTCAAAGGGCTTACACACGTTTGAGTTTGGATGAGCATCGCCGTGTGACTTTCCACAGAGCTCACCTTTCAGGACTGTGGGTTTGACTCTCTTTCAATTGTAGGTCTTTTTTTTTTTTTTTAATTTTAATCTTTACCAGTATAACTGAACAGTGGTATATCATCTTAAAAATTGGCATTTCTTTCATTTTACACGAGGTTACTATGTTCCATCAGTGTTATTAGTGATTGTTTGTTCCTTTTTTATGAACTGTGCCTGTTCTTCATCTCTACCTGTTTTTACTTTAATAAGTAGGATTTAATTAAAAATGGGAACATAATATATAAGATGCCAAGACCATCATATTGATGACAGAACCTATTACATGGTTGTAGTGCATGTTCTAGGGAGTTGAAGTCAATTGTTAAGTATCAAGAAGTAAAATAATTTCATTGTTTCAATTACATTAAAAGTTGTGTGTAAATTATCTAAAATTAGGTACTTAGTAAAAAAATTGGAATGTTTTATAACTTTTTAATTTCATTAAGCATGCCCAGTTATTCTAAGCATAGTAAATAATGTGTTTTCAAAAGATCAAGTAGCATTTATGATAAAGTATTGTTATCCCTAGCATGAATGTAATGGTAATATGAAAAAACACTTGTCTTGTCATTATAATAATAAAAACTAACATTTATTACGGAATTTTTATGAGCCTGACACTACTAAATTTTGTGGGTTTTAGATTGTTGGTTTTTATTTTTTAATCAAAGTTAAACACATGCATATAGTTTAAAAATTCAAACAATCTATAAGATTTTTTTCTTCTAAGGAAAAATACCCCTACTTTCTCTTCCTGGCCCTAGGACACATAGTTTCATCTCTTAGCTGGTATTTTTTGTTTTTTATTAGCATTTCCCAGAATAGCATAATTATACTGCTTTTAATTGATTTTTTTAAAATTTTACTCATTATGTTTTTGATTTTTTTTTTTTTAATTTATTGTTGGGGATTCATTGAGGGTACAAGAAATATGTTTTTGATTTTTAATATAAAACTTCACTCTTCTGCTTCCCAGCGTTACACATTCCCTGTCTCTCCCCCTAAAACATAATGACATTACAATTTAATGTTTGCATGTTGATTGTGATTACATGAAGACCACGTATCCATTATTGAGATTATGTAAATGCTTTTCATATTATGTTCAAAAATGCCAGTTATTCTGTTCCATTCATCTTCCTGAAGAAATCCCTCCTAGAGAAATCCAGAATGAACAACCCCCTTCGTTCATTCTGGATTTTTGCCTCTGTGGCTTGTGTGTAGCTTTGACCCTGGACACCTTTGCCATCACCCTTTGCCTCTTTTCCTGTATTGGGTTCTCTGTTTCCCCATGTCTTGTAGCTCATCTTTCTTAGATTCATGTCTTTTGTTTATGTGGAGTATATTCTCAAGTAGCTTTCTGAGAACAAAGAGGGCATGGGAGATTTTTTGAGGCATGCCCTGCGGGCAGAGTGATATAGGAATCTAATAATAATTATTAATAATTGTAATTATTAATAATAATTGATAATTGTTTCTTAAACTAACAACCCCATTCTCCACACAAAGCCCACCCTGTTAACTATATTCATATCCCCTTTCTCAAGTATTTGGTGCTGTCAATTGCTGGGTCCTATACTAGGCTGGACTGTAAGTGCCACTTCCCATCTGCTGGGTCCAAAACTGCGCTTGGTTTTGTCCCTTACTGTCGAGGCTTCATTAGTCTATATAAATGGAAGTTTTCTACATGGGAACTCTAGTGGATTAATTTAAAAGATGGATCTGTATTTATGTCCATTGCTTTTCACATTCAGAAATTGAATAGATTTAGATGAAATTGCAGTTAAATTTTTCTCTATCAGAATTCTTACTTAGTATCTGAATTGGAGAAACCACTTAGGCTTTAGTACTTAAACAACCCTGGTGAACTTAACCAAATAGATTTATACATATATGTGTATCTTTGATCAAAAATATTCCTTAAAACAATTCCAACTATTAGTACTCTTAACCAAACTGTAGACAACGTGAAGCGAGCTAATGGATTACATTTTTATAAAGAAATAAATATGCGATCATAGCATTTGTGAATGCGGGATTGGCAAAGGTCTTTGGACGTATCTCTAGTTTTGTTGGTTAACATGAAGTGATTGCTTTATATATCTTACAATATTTATATAAGAGTAATTGTTTTCCACCCTCAGTGTTTCACATCTATGAGTCTACTTAATCCTCATAACCTTATGGAGTAGATTTCATTATACCCACTTTACTAATGGGGAAATTAAGGTTCCGAAATATTGGGCAACTCACTAAAGATCACATAGGCATAGGGCAGCTTGTTATTCGAACTTGAGACAGCCTACGAGCCTACATCCAGAACCTGCACTCAGCTGCTGCACTGAAGGGCATGCTGGTAAATGTTTAACAGCCAGCATTGCTGGGGCAGTGATAGGGGCTTTTAGATGTAAGTTAGTTGACACCAAGAAATAATGCCACACAAATAACCAACACAAAGTTTAAGACGTCGGCCTTTTACCATATTTGCTCCGGATCCTTCTTTTCTCAGAAATAAAAGCAGATGCAGCTAAAGAATCTCCCCCTCTCATCACTCCTTGTTCAGAGATAAGCTCTCATCATATTTGTAGTTTTGTGTTTTTATTATAATATTTGGGTATACATCCATAATTAACATCTAGTGTTTTGTCTTCGGGTGTTGCCTAGAAGTAGAAACAGTATTGCAGTAATTGCACTTAAGCTCCAGCTTCCCAAAGGAGAGTCAGCTCAGGGGCCATGTGTGGCCAGCCGGGAGCCTTCCACTTAACCTGCATTTTTGGAAAGAACCTTTTATAATTAATACAGAAAAATTAACAATACAAACTTTTCTGCATTTTAAGTAAAAAGGGGAGGGGCTTCAGAGAAGTTTCCTGCCCAGAGGACATAGTCACTGTTGTTTACTGTTTGTTAGGGCCATTTCTCAAAAAAAAGCTGGAAAGGAGCGGACATCAAAAGGAAGAAGGGGGCCGGGCACAGGGCTCACGCCTGTAATCGCGGCACCCTGGGATGCCGAGGTGCAACAGTCAACTTGAGTTTAGGAGTTTGAGACCAACCTGAGCAAGAGTGAGAACCCTTCTCCACTAAAAATAAAAAATATAGCTAATTAGCAGACATCATGGCTGGCACCTCTAGTCCCAGCTTCTGGGGAGGCTGAGGCAGGAGGATTGCTTGAATTCAGGTGTTTGAAGTTGCTGTGAACTAGGCTGAGGCCATGGCACTCTAACCTGGGCAACAGAGTGAGACTCTCAAAAAAAGGAAGAAAAGTAACGTTTATCGCAAACTTAAGCAGTAGAGCTGAGTGCTTGGTGTAACTCACCTCTTTCCAGTTCACCTTAAGGAGTGCGTGTGTGCTCCATGTAAAGCTGTCCTTCTGCTGGCTAAGAACCCTTGCAGGACACAAGTGGAAGCCCCTTTGTTTGCTGTTGATACTTAACAGCCTTTAAACCCTTTCTGTGTTTCTTGCAGTGTTATATGAGTGAGAAACATGCTGACCTGGTCCTGGGCCCCTCCGGGTCCACCCTGTCTTGACCTTGCTCAGTGCCCAGGAAGTTGACTTCCATGCACTGTACTAACCAGGCTATCTTTGTTGGTTGGGTTCTGCCAATGGAAGGGGCCATTAGGAGAAGACTCGTGGGAAGGGAAGTATGTCAGGAAGATTATTGCCTTTGTTCCTGCCGTGAGGTGCTTTGGAAATAGCTGTGTTCCTCAGCATCACAGCTTCTGACATAGCCTTCCCCACATGTCGACCTCACAGGTTCAGAAACCACTTTTCCTTGCCCTTTCATTTTAGGAGTTGAAAGCATCTTGCTTTTGCTTGAACTAAGCTACTTCATCAGCTTGAAATCTCTTGGAGGTTTCATTTATTCTTGCCTACACTTTCTTCAATCCATTCTTTTGGGTGTGCCATCTGTTTCCTGCTGCAGCCCTGAATGATGTGATAATTTGTATCACGAGTAGTCCCAAGAAAGGGGATTTGGGAATTGGATTGCTCACATATTTGATGCATATACAAATAACTTGCCTATCAGGGGAAATGGATGCTTGTAATTGGTGGCAAGTGGTCATGTTGAATTCTCCCTAGTGGTATGAAATGATGGAGCCCGGGTAGAAGATGGTGCTGGGGTATCGAGTGGCTGTGGCCTCCACAGTGGGGATTATGGGGATTGTAGTGAGGGCTGGGTGTCTTGGATATCTAGAGCTAATAACACAGAGAAATGGATCGGGTGAAATGTCAGAAAGCTAACGGCAACTTTGCAGGAATATTTTGTCTTTTGCAGCCACAAGGCAGATAGGGCTAAGCATCGGACCTGAGGCTTTATTATAAGGAATGCAGAGTTGTTAGTACTGAGCCTCACGCTGAGGCAAGGGCCCTGGTGTGGAAGGAGGGGGCCTTCGGAAGTGAGAAGGGGACATCTGGGCAGATGTGGATGAGACTAAAGAACTTTGAGCCTTTCATGTTTCCATGAACCTTCCTCGTCTGAGGGGAACAGTCTTACCTCTACCACTGCAAAGTAAAAAAGAGTTTTAAAGAATTCACCTAAGACGGTTCTCTCATAAGGGGCTATCAGTTATACTCAGGGTCCACATCCCTATCCATCTTTACTTCTTAGAAAGTAACAGTTAATGCCAGGATACCTCAAACAGAGAACTACTGATCCAGTCCAGGAGAGGGTTATTCAGAAGAGTTGCAGGATATTTCCACTTAGTGTTGGTAGAGGTTAGGGGAACTGTGTGGGAGGGATGCTGAGGGCATTAGGCCAAAAAGGATTATTATGTAAGATAGGACTGGTATACTGACATGGGTATACTCAGGCAGAAAATGTGAGTTCGTGTGTTGGCCTGAGAATTTGGGAGAGTGACGGCTGTCTGTCACGTTAGTTAACTGTTGGGGGAGGTCTGATGGAGTGGCCGATGAAGCAGAGGTTAGACTTGCTTATTGAAATTGTATGAGACAGAGAGGGCTACAAGCTCTGCTGGCAAGTAGCAAACTCCTTTATTTCTGGCCATTTTATATAGCCAGTTCAGCACATACACACTATTGCTCTATAATCATACAACGACCTTAAGGTTACAATGTAAAACTAGATTAACTTTTTCATGGTGCCTGCAAGGCTGCTGATAAACTGCTACACATTCTTCTACAGCCTTTATAATACCATATATAGTAGTCATGAATAACATACTGTCAGTCAGTTGCCTAGAAACAGATAAATCACAGGACACCTGCAGGGGATTGGGCTGCTAGTTTGCCAGCTCTCTGGAGGCAGAGAGCTTATCTCACAAACCCACAGTCCGGAGATTCCTTGGACTTGCCAAAGGCGTTTCTGCACGCCCCAGCCCCCAGAGCCAGCTTCTGAGTGCTGGGCTTTTACCCCCACAGCACCCAGGCCTAATGGCCTATTCGGAGTTCAGCCCCAGTTTCAGCCTGACTCTGCTAAGTAAGAATTTTGTCTCTGCACACTCTCAGAAAGATGGGCACAGAGGCATATAGGCTTTTTATCTATAGTTAACTGAAACCTAAACTCTGGTTGCCTGTGGTCAACTAGTTTAAAATTTCAGAAATTTCCTAACATTACTTGAAAAAGAAGAGAGTGTGCAAGGTCATAGGAAGATGGATCTGTTTTTTGCAAATCTGCTCATTCATCTGAGGAAAGGGCTTAGAGGACAGTCACTTCACCAAGGCCTTTTTTTTTGCCTTAGCAAACGAGTATCAACATCTCTGAAAAGCCTGCAGTGCCATCCCTGTAACTTAGACGACCGAGACACTGCAGGGGACTGGGGTGACTTGTCTTTGGTGGGAATAACTGGACCCCGAATGGCTGGGACCAGGAGGTGGTGCCCACAGAGTGGTGTCCGAGGGTCTCGTGCCCCGGGGATTGCTGTAGGGGCTCGCTGATGACAGGATCCCAGCAGTAGATTAGGAGGCAGCCTGCTAGCTTCTGTTTGACACATTAACAGGGGAATTCTGGGGCTGGTGCTCAGATACTCAACTGAAGTCACTGTGGTAAAGATTCGCTGTTTTTCCAGAACTAAGCCACTTCATAGATTCAAGGTCTCTCAAATGAGGGGGTGGCTGGTTCCTTTGACAGCCCTTCAGTGCAGTCACACAGTATACAAGATAAATCTTTCCTAAGCTCTTTCCAGGTACACTTGCATGCATTTACCATAATAATTGCTCACTGGGGAAGAAAACTATGAAACTTCTGGGGCCTGTTAGCACCTTGTTCTGATTTGATGATCACTGGAGACCAAATTGCCTTTGTGTCGCTGTCAGAGGGGAGCTGTGAACCCCATGGATGGCATCTTGGCCTGAGTCCTTATGATTTCATTATTTTCCCAGGCCAGTTGTATTGTAGGATAAATATATAATCATCCCTCAGTATCTCTGGAGATTGTTTCCAGCCCCAGTCTTGTGGATACTGAAGTCCCTTATTTAAACTGTTAGTCTTTACATATAAGCTCAGCACACTTTCTCATGTCCTTTAAAACATCCCTAGATTATTTATATTACCTAATACAATGTAACTGCTTTGTGAATTGTTATACTGTATTTTTCTAAGCTATTATTTTATTTCTTTAATATTTCCAATCCACAGTGGGTTGAATCTGTGCTTACGGAACCCACACATACAGGGGGCCAGCTGGACCCACTAACCGGCAGATGCCTCATGCTGGCTCCTCACCATTATAGTGGGAAGGACGAAGGGGAACCCCCCAAAACTGCTCATCCCCAACTTCGGCTAAGGCAGTAAACCCTCAGCAACACTGCTTCTCAGAAGGAAGTGCAGAGAATTGTGCCACAGTCAGACCTGAGGCTGCATGGGTGGTGATTTCCACTACATTTCCCCATCAAAGTTACCTGATTAGGTAGGTAACTAGACTACTATTTAGCCAAGACTAATATTTTAGCCACTCTCAGCTGTTGTATGACTTTTTATTCTATAGAACAAAGAAATGAAACCATCAGACAGGAACTTACACAGACTGAGCCGCATCAACCCATCCACCTCCCAGGGCTTACTCCCAACTCTGGCTTCTCTCCACGCTCCCCAGGGAGGTGCTCAGGAGCTACCTGTTCTCACTCACATCCCCAAAATGTGGCTCCAGCAGTTCTTCCCTCTCTCTTCCATATCAGCAGTTGTTCTCTTTGAACTGTTCAGAATGAAAGTTTACAAGTACAGCCGTAAAGACCGAAGACAGCAACTCTTGAGTCTTTCTCCCATAAAATGAACGGGACAATTAGTCAATGCCAGGGACATTGCAGTGTTGTACTTAATGGCTCCAAACCCTTTGTTTTCTCTCTCCTCTCTCTCTCTCTCTCTCTCTGTATCCCAGGCTAAAATGCAGCAGTGACATCATAGTTCACTGTAACCTCAAACTCCTGGCTGAGGCAATCCTTCTCCCTCAGACTCCCAAGTAGCTGGGACTACAGGCGCCTGCTGCACTGCCTGGTTGACTTTTTTGTCTTTGCAGAGATAGGGTCTGGCTGGTGCTCAGACTAACTTCAAACTCCTGGTCCCAAGTGATGCTCCCACCTCAGCCTCTTATTCTCTGTTAAGTTTTCATCTCACATTGCTAGAGCTAACAGCCAGTTCTGAAGCCTAACCGACTGACTAGTTTGACAGCCTCTTCCAGGCAGTCTCTCTCTCACCTAGCTCCCAGGGCACTGCAGGGGACTTGGTTTCTCCCCCGCCGGTCCAGCCTCTGCTCACCAGTCTGCTGGACCTGCCTTGTCTTCTCAGACCACATAACAGAAAGCGTCCCAAATCTGGGTCCTCCTGTCTCACCAGTGTTCTATGCATTCCTCTCCTGTGGTGATTTCATTCATCCTCAGGTTTCCAGTACTGTCCAGAGACTGTCCGAATCCTGTCCGCTCTTCCCTCCCAAATACGTAACGTTTGCCCAGATTGCTCGCTGCCTCTGCCCGTCTCCAGACTCCTGTTTCCAGCTGCCTCCCACCATGTCACTGAGGCCTCCTGGTACCTCACACAGCGAGCTTGAGGCTCAGTCCTTGATCGTCCCCATCTCACCCCTGAGGTCTTTGTCCTTCTGTCCCTCCGTCTTCATCTGTCTCTCTATGTGGGATCTTGATCCTCCTCGCGGCTTGGACTTGAATTCGTGGAATTCTCTTGTCTCGTAGGACACACACTCCTCACACACAGCTCACACAGAGACCTGGAGCAGACCTGTGGGACCTGCCTTCACACCACACCCGAGTCCCACACTTCACTGGCCCTGGACTCCCACTTTGGAGAGAATAGACACTAAAAAAGTAATCTCTAAGAGAACAGAGGTCTTGCCAAGGAGACCCCAAGGATACGGCTCCCAGGTCCTCCCCGGGGGACTCAGCTCTTAGGAATTTGTAAAAACGTAACTTCCTAGGACTCGGAGGCCTACGCCTGCTTCCTTCCTCTGGTGTGAAAGCTGGAGCCACTTCTCTAGCTGGGTTCAAACTGAGCAATGAGAAAGGTACCATGGGTTGGAACTTTTTTGACACAGTCTTTGGGGATAAAAAGGAGAAGATGGAGCCAGTCGGGGAGCGTCACCATTTTGAACTCTTGTGTGCCGCCGCTCTGCTGGCTGGAGTAAAGCCCTTCCTCTGGTAAACACGAGTGTGGGTGTCCGTTCTCTCCAGTGGGCCTCATCTTCCTGTGACATTTCCACTCTTCCCCCTTCATTAATTCTGTTTTCCACATAGCAGCTGCTTCACTTTTAGGAAATGCAAGAGTCCCTCCTAATAAACTCTGCCTGTGTTTATGAGCCTGTTAACTTCCCTGACCTTTCTCCTTGTTCACTCTCCAGCCGTACTGGGCTCCTCCCTGGTCGTCGGATCTGCCAGGCACACTCCTGCTTCAGGTCTTCGCATTCACTTTTCCTTTGCCTGGAACGTTCTCCCTGAGAATCACTTGGCTCGCCCCTCACTCCCATCACTTTACTCCGCTACCATCTGCTGGAGGGGCCTTCCCTGGGCACTTGGTCTGGGATGCTGGGCTGCCCTCTCTCCCCCCCAGTAGGGTCTTCATTCCCTGCTTCATCTTCCTTTTGGGCCCTTATGTACCATCTAAAATGCTCCATGTTTTCCTTCCTTGATTATTATGTTTACCCTGGCTCCAGCCCCTGCCAGGCTGCAGGCTCTGTCAGGGACACAGATTTCAGTAGTTTTGTTTATGGCTGTTTCCCAGGGTCATCAAACAGTGCCCAGCTCATGTGACTACTGGTTGAAAGAAGGCATGTTGGGGTTTCAGATCAGTTTTCTAGGACAATTGTAGCAAAGTACCACACTAGAGGTCTAAACGGCAGAAATGTATCTTGTCAGAGTCCCGAAGGCCAGGCCTGTGGGAGGTGGGGGTCAGCTCTGCAGCCTCTCTCCCGTCTTCTTCCTGTGCCCTTGGTCACTCCTGATGTCTGGGTCCTAATACCTTTTCCTATTGGATTAGGACCCACCCTGATGGCCTCATTGAACTTTAATTACCTCTAAATTAACTTATCTCCAAATAAAGTCACATTCTGAAGCCCCAGGCTTAGGACTTCAGCATCTGAATTTGGGGGTACAGATTCACCCCACACTGTGTTTCTACCAATATTCCCCATTGAAGCGCTTCCTCATGTGGGGCATTTCTGTGCCCTCCCATCATTTGCTCACTCAAGGCTAATATCTTCTTTGCCCTTATTCCGGTTTGTAACTGCAGTCATACCTCACTTAATGATGGGGATCAGTTTGAGAAACGCATGGCTGGGCAATGTCGTCGTGGTACCGACATCACAGACAGACCAAGAGGCACAGCTGCGACACACCCAGGCTGGGGGAGGCGGCCATTGCTCCTGAGATACAAGTCTGTACAGTGAGGCCATCAGGGTGGGTCCTAATCCAGTTACTGTACCAAATACTGTAGGCAATTCAACACCATGGGAAAGATTTGTGTCTCTACACATACACAAATATAGAAAGGTATAGAAAAAAATGTTATAAAAGATAAAAAATATTAATCTCTTTGTATAGAGCGCTTATCAGAAATAGGTTGCTGGACGGGAAGTTACTCTGGGTGTGTCAGTGATGACTGCTAGGTGAACTGGAGGCCATTACTATGCGTTTTTTTTAGTCTTTGTAAACACTGTACATTTAGGCTACACTAAATGTATGAAAATATTTTTTTCTTCAACAATAAATTAGAAACTTGCTATAATGTTTTTTCTTTATACACCTTTACATTTATAAAATTTGTACTCTTTCATACTAACATAGCTTAAAATGCACATTGTATAGCTATACAAAACCATTTTCATTTTTTGTCTTTATAAGCTTTATTTCATTTAAAAATTTTTCTATTTTTTTACTTCTTAAATTTTTTGTTAAAAATTAAGACACAAACACGTATGTTAGCCTCGACCTGCACAGGGTCAGGAGCATCAATTCTACATCTTTTGTCCCCCGTCTTTCCACTAGAAGATCTTCAGGGGGTAACACACAGGAGCCGTCCTCTCCAGACAGCGATGCCTTCCTGTGGAATGCTTCCCGAAGCACCTGCCTGAGGCTGACTTACAGTTAACTGTTTTTATTTATAAGTAGGAGAAAACTATAAAATTTGATAAAAGTATAAAATAGTAAACACATAAACCAGTAACATGTTTATTACCATCATCAAGTGTTACGAACATACTGCCTGAAATTGTGTGTGCTAGACTATGTGACTGGCCGTGCAGGACGTTTGTTTACACCAGCAGCCCCACAAACATGTGACGGGTGTTTTGTGTTACGATGGACATGTTGTTCACCAAGTAATAGAAATTATCAGCTCCATTATAATCTTATTGAGCCACCTATGTGGTGTCTAATTTACTGACACTTCCTTAGACAAGGTATGACTGTGTCTCTCTCTGTGTCTACTTGTATAGGGCCTATCGCTTCCTTCTATCTCTAAACTCTTAAGATCCAGACATTGTATTAACACTTGACTTTCATCTTTAATCTGAACATCACAGCTGTCCTACATGTTAAGTAGGGTTACTCCTATTTTAAGGATGTACAATCTGAGGTCCAAAGAAATTAGGTAACTTTTCTGAGGTCACAATACTAGCACATGGTGTCATTGTCAATTTGATTTAGTTTCCACTAACTCGAAAGCCCATTCTCTTTCTTCCATATCACATGTCATCAAGATGAATAGCAGAAAACCATACTTCCGCCTTGCATGTTGTGAGCAAGGCTGCCCTGGAAGCAGGTCTCAAGTTTCAGAAAATGGGATTAAATTTAGAATCTGAATATTTGTTCCCACAGGGTGCATATTTTATCTCCCATTTATATCTATGTTTATTTTTTCACTGCTGCAGTTTCTACTGTCCTTCATGATCATCTGAATTTATTCTTCACTTTATACAATTTATCAACCAAGACATTACAAGTTTGTTTCCTTATTAAAGTGTCAGAATTATACAAGAAACTCATAATGTCAAAGTAATGGCTTAATTTTAATCCAAAATGTAAAGGAAAAAGTTATTGCTTTTGTCACAAGAGTTTAAGATATGCTCTTGATGAAATGCCATAATGTAGGTTGCTATGAGTGCCGGTTATTTATAGTTAGGTGAAATCTTTATCTCTTAGGGTATAGCTGATTATTTAAAAGAGAAATTAAATTTTTTCTCCATAGATTTGCTATTTTAGAATGACCTTCACTTTAAAATCTGTACCATTTTTGTATTGCAAAACTTAATTCCACTGGATATCAGTTGTGTAATCATTAAGTTGTCAGGAAAAAAAATAGCTGCTAACACTTTTCATTTTGATGCTTAAATGTAAGTACTGCGGGTCACCGTGCAGCTCCTTGTAACTGCTGAACTCTGGTTTTCCTTTGGCATTTCTAGACCACAGCTCTGAGTTTGCGGGTCATGATCGAGTGCCCACTTAATAGTGTTTTTAAATTGGTGTCAAGAGATGTTGAAGTGCAGAGATGATGTTTTCATTGACTTTTACACTGTGTATAAGGAAGTTGTTTATTGATTTTCTATTTCTTTTCTTTTTTTTTTTTTTTTAAGAGACAGAGTCTCACTTTATTGTCCTCGGTAGAGTGCCATTGAGTCACAGCTCACAGCAACCTCCAACTCATAGGCTTAGGTGATTCTCCTGCCTCAGCCTCCCGAGTAGCTGGGACTACAGGTGCCCACCACAACGCCCGGCTATTTTTTGATGCAGTTCCGCCAGGGCTCGCTGATTTTCTATTTCTGTGGGTATATGGCTCCCAAAAATAAAAAACCAAACCATTTTATTCAAATAATTTCTTTCAAAGTAAATGTGCGTGGAAAAAGCTAAGGCTTTGGATAATAATCAGCACATTTGAAATATGATGTTAACTTGGAGATTTAAAATAGGCCTAAAATAGACCTACAAACAAAGAAACATTTGCAATAAATGATAATTAATGCAAAGAAATAGCCTGTCTCTTCAGGCATGAATCCCTGTTCTTTCCCTACGCACCCCTCATCTACAAATGAGTGTGGTTCACCATTAAGTTGAGTAAAAGCATTAATCTTATAGTAACTTAAAAGGGACAATAATAGTCTAGTGAAATTTGACTTGTGTAGCTGTTAGAGATCTATTTTTTTTAATAATAGAAAAAATTAATTCGAGCCAGGCACAGCGGTGTGCACATATAGTCTCTGCTACTTGGGAGACAGAGGCAGACAGGGTCACTTGAGCACAGGAATTAGAGACCAGCCTGGGCAACATAGTAAGACCCCTATCTGAGGAAGAAGAAGGAAGAGGGGGAAAAAAGAAAATTACTCTGAGATTTTGTGTTCTATTGCTTTCATTTGGATATTTAGTATAAATCTAAATGACTTTAAAGTAAATATGCAAACGAATTAATGTCATTTTAGAGCCAATCTATACTAGAAAAGCCTGATCTTGGAGTCTCAATAAAAGTAACATGAACATTTTTTTTTCATTAAGAAAAAAAATAAAGTAAATAAATACAATTCTTTGAGGACAATCTTTTATGTGGATGAGGATTTCTGGGGTTGTAAAAACGAATAGTATGTGATTTGGGGTTTAGAATACAGACTCAACTGCATTTGCTTTTCAAGAACAGTTGGTTCAAATATTAAACATATTGTTTTGTTAAAATTGCCTTTTACAAAACTGGTATCCTTTTAACTTTGGGCATGATTAATTTACTTGGGGAAATATTTGTCCCCACACTTCAATTGCATTTCTATTTGAACTATCATTAAAAATGACATTTCTCAAAAATAGCTGATAAATTATGTCAAGATATATTTACTTATGTAGTTATTAGATTGAAAATTTGTCCCAAAGCAATAGTTCACATTTTACAGGGAAAAAGAATCTTTTATGTTATTAGTTCATTTATGCTATATCCCAGTCACTTGTGTTTCATATTATTGTATTTTTAGTGTATGTGTGAAAACGTGCAGCATTTGATCATTGTAAACCTAATTTACAAAGTATTAGCCTTAAACAAGAGTGATATATTGTGTCCAAATTTATTGTACAGATTTTTCATCATGAGAAATAGTTGATTTATTTCAACTGAGGTATAGGTACCCCAAGGTTCATGTATTCACTAATAAGCTTTCAGTCCATCCTGTTTATATACCTTCTTTCTTGTAAACCAAATTAAATTATGCCATTGTTTTTCTTGGAAAGCAGGGTTCCCGTTTCTCTTGTGGGTTAAGGAATAAAATCCTTAATGTAGCTTGCAACACTCCAGTTACACTCCAAATCATCACTTCTCAACTTTATTCCACTACGCCATTCTTTAGCTATGCTCCTCACTGCTCCCCAAACCCTCAAAACAATTCACAGCTCACAGCAACCTCACACTCTTGGGCTCAAGTAATCTTGCCTCAGCCTCCCAAGTAGCTGGGAGGACAGGTGCCCGCCACAAAGGCTGGCTAGTTTTTTTCTATTTCTAGTAGAGATGGAGTATCACTCTTGTTCAGGCTGGTCTCAAACTCCTGCCTGACAATCCACCTGCCTCCACCTCCCAGAGAGCCAGGATTGTTGGTGTGAGCTACCGCGCCCAGCCCACTCTGTGCCTTTCTGTACTTGCCCTTCCCAGATGATTGGTCTCATGACCACTAATACTAAACGGGTTGTAGTACCGCCCTGCAACTATACATTTACCTGGTCCACCCATCCAAATGGCTTTTCCATACTTTCCCTTCTCACCTTCGAAACTAACACATTCTCCATTTTTGCTGTCATATGATTACTTGGTCCCTTACTCCACTGAAAAGGCAGACTGTTCAGAGGAGTTTCCCCAGGCCGCCTCCTCCAGCCCTGCCCCATCTGAGCCCTGCACTTAGCGTCCCCTCCTGCCTAGAGAGGAACTGTCCACACCCGTTCCAGCCACCAGCCCCTCCATCTGTTCGTTGGAGTCATTCCCTCGTCTCTGGTGGGTGTTATCAGGTTAGTCTCACCTCTTTGATACATCCATTTCCCTGCCTGGGTGACATCATAGAAACATCTTATTTTCTCATTTAGAAAAGAAAACCCTCTCGATTCCCTCCTTCCTTTTTGGTGACTGTTCCATTTTTCATTGCCCCTTTTCTGCGAAAACTGGACATAAATAACTTCCGTATGTGTGGTTCTCTCATCTGCCAATTCTAGAATCCTCTCCAAATTAGGCTTTCGCCCCACTGACCACAGCTGCTGCTTTTTTTCAAAATCTCCAGAGACCTCCTGAGCCGTTGGGGCAGCTCTCAGGCCTGGTCAGGAACTTGCTGTCCGCTCAGCGGCCCCTTCGGGCAGGAGGTCATCTCCACCTAACACGGTGGTCTCCTCAAACAGCCTTGGAAGAAGCTTCCTCTGCAGAAGCTCTGCTGTCTAAAGGCCCCTGCACAGGTCCTGCCATTATTTCCGGAAAACTTCAGCTCACAGCCTCCCGGAGAGTTGACCGTCCTCTGCAACCTGAGCCGCGCCCCCACTCTGGGGACGTCTCCCCCCGGGACTGTCCACAGGGGACAGGACACCAGGGCAGCGGCGTCAAGGCCCTGCCTCTTCGGGCACGATGTTGGGGAGTGGCGCTTCCACCCCCACAGAACCTTTCCAGCCTGATAGGTGACTGCGGAGCTCCAGCCGCCCCCAAAGCCAGTTCCTAATGTCCAGCTGTCATGAAGTAGTCAGCATCCAGCACTGCCCCCCAAAGCCAGTTCCTAATGTCCAGTGAGCGGACATCTGTTCCTCCCTCGACCGTAAATGAGGGGAATACACAACTTTCCTGCCCCACAGGGAGGATCGCCGCGATCACGGGGTGCTCAGAACGGCGACAAGGTAGATGAAGAAACCAGGAAAGGTGACTAGAGTGGCCCAGCCCTTCCCGAGCAGCCGGCGTGAGCCCGCCCTGACCGCCGGTGACCCTCCCGCCGTCCGCGGCCTGCGGGGAGACGCGTGCGCGGGGCGGAGCCACCAACCCGCCGCCCGGTCCGTGCACTGCGCCTGCGCCGCCCGCGTCCCCGCCCAGCTCCGCCGCCTGCCAATCATCGGCGCGCCCGAGACTCACGGAGGAGCAGCAGCCGGGCAGGAGCCGGGCAGTAAACCGCAGTGGGACCGGGACTGTGCTCCTCGGAGACTCGACACCTGGTGACCCCAGGGGAGCGGAAGCAGCCAGCTCTGGGGAGCGGCTGCAAATACAGATTATCATTAGCAGAGGGGTTTGACCGCACAGAGGCCGTCATAAATCAATTGCTTGGAGATTCTTATCAAAACCATGACCCCTCTCCCCTCCATGGAAAATTTGTCTTCCCTTAAACCGGTCCCTGGTGCCCCAAAGTTTGGGGACCACTGTTATAGTACCCTTTAACTAGTTGTAATACTAAAATTCCCAGTGAATTGAAAATTATAACATCATTGGGATGACATGACTGTATGAGGCACATGACACTAGGGATGACAAGAAAAGAGCTCTGGTGACACCGCGGCGGCTGTGCATTTGACTCTCTGGAGAAATCCTTTGTCACCAAGTAACCTTTAATAAACTCAGTTGACTCACCAAGCTGGACTTAACAGGACCATCATCTGGTCTGTGGACTTCATCTCCGTTCGGAGGATGGGTTTTCTATCCTGTCCCAGAATATAGAGGAATGGACCCCATGCTTGCAAAGGAAAAGGGAAGGCCGAGAACACGACAGTCTCCTGGCAAGCCTAGAGACGGTTTTGTGACTTGGGGGCAATCCCCCAAGTAACTCAGTGCTCTGGAATGAGATAAGGTCGGTCACTCACTGATAAGCATGTGTTAAACAGTGATGCTTAGTAGTTCTTCATGGGGGTTGTGGGGAAAGAGCACGTGGCAATCCTTAGCATGCAGCACTCCTGTGTAATTACCTTAATAAATAGCCATTGAGGAGGGGGCTCAGGGCTACCTTGCACTTAACGTTAGCCCACCTCCCGCAAGCTTGTACTTCTAATCCGTGTCACGCCTGGTTCCTCCTGCAGCGACCGAAACCAGGGCCTTGGGGGTCGCAACACCAGAATTTTCCTAAAACAATACAAGTGGACAGAAGGAGAGCTGTGGGGTGGGTCTGAACTTACAGCTGGTGGATGGTAGCTCTGAGCACGGCAGTGACAGGGACTCATCACCTACGCTCAGCTTTTACAGAGAGACGACCGAAACCCATCACCATGTTATCACCATGTTAAATTTTATAGCACTGTTTCAGTGTTTTCTTGATTTGATCAAAATTTGTTTGTCTTATTTGTCGAGTGACCTCTCTCACTCTCTGCGAAACTCTGTTCTTCAAGAGCAGAAACCCTTTCCTGTTATCTCTGCATCCGGGCCTGACATGAGGGAACTCTCAGCAGATGCCCGGTGGTTGAATGCATGGACAAGGAAGAATTCTTCTTTTACAGCTTGCTGTATTTGAGATGGGCGCCAGCAGCCTCATCACCCCGGTAAGATGGACACCGCCCACCACCGACGCGCACCAGGGGGCTGTGCAGATAAAAGGTGAAAGGACAAAAGATGAGAATACCATAACCCTGAAATGATGACAGGCACCATTACTCCTAGATGGTCCGGATCGGGTCAGAACAGGACAGGATAAGGACGGATGGGCCAAGTACTGTCACCACGAAAGTTAACGAGCTAAGTGCTGTGACAAATTGTTTTACTTATCCGTTAGTTGCTAGATCTGCATTAAGTTACCGTATTGTTACCTCACTGCCCTTTGTGTTACCTATCGGCTAATCCGCTAAACTGCTGTTTGCTTCTGTAAAAGGGGGTCATCGTGACCCCATGCTTGCTTTCTGCTTCTTTTGCCAACTTTCTTTTTACTTTTAATTGCTTTCAGCCCACCTGTTTGGCCTGTTGCCAACTTTTAGACTAGAAAAACCCCAACTTCAGACCCCTCGATGCTCTCTAACGTAGTCTGCTTTAGACTTTGCTGAGACAGCCCGCGGTTAACAAAAGACTCCTTTTGAAATTCTGATTTTGAGTTGGTGGTCCAATCTTGCCCCATAACAGTATTATTGCTACTTGTTAGGGCGGAAACATGCAGCCTGAGAAAGAATTCTCGACACAAAGATTGGAATAGAAAGAAGTAATTCAGTTTATTTTACTTTGGGGAGTGGGGGCACATGGGAGAAAGAAGGAAGAAATGCCAGCATTGAAGTTAGCAGTTTGGGTTTTTATGGGAATAAAGAGAAAGAAGAAAGTGATTTCTGCCAGCTGATAGCAAGAGCCTGCTGTGAACTGGCTGTGTCTGTCTGTTCTTTTTTCTCTCTTTTCTGTGAGGCTGGCTTACCAGTCTCCTTGGAATCTGGTCTCACACCTCTTTTGTCTGCTTGGGAATTCTTCAATTTGTTTAAAAACAGATTCTTAAAGAATCCACAAGTGAGTAATCTTGTGGATTTAACTCAAGTTAAATCCCAGGTGGTTAATCAAGGGGCCAGTTGTGTCCTCTGATCTTTCTTTTTTTATATTAGTTTGTTTTTCTCTGTTTGTTAGCAATGCTTTCCTTTACTACTGGTTATGTATTTTGCTTTAACAACTTTATCAAGAAATGGTGTCTTAAGAGGGATTCTACCTAATAAATGCAAACTTTATAACCTAGTTGTTTGAACCCTCACATTAATCTGGGGGGAAAAAAAACAAATGTTGTCTTATATCAAAAGAAGGATTTGTGGCAGACATTTTGAGATAGTCATTTTTTAAGGAACACTTTATATGTTTAAAAAGATATTTCCTAATGCAAAGTGGGCATCTAGTGTGTGTATAGTAAATGGAGTTAAACTGATGGAACATAGAAAGCATCACTGGTAGAAAGAACAGAGCTCACCATAGCCCCATTTTAACACTGACCTTACCTTGAACAAGAAAGTTAACCTCTAAAGTCCCTTCTGGTTCTTCTGTTCTACAGTTTTCTGGATTTATAAGCAGAATACACACACACACTCCAATGAAATCAGTGAAAAGGGAAACAAAAATACCCAACCATCCCAAAACTATTTCTCTAACAAGAAAAAAATTTGAAAATGATCTCTATCTCACTTCACTACAAATGTCTTTTTATTTATTATTATTATTTTGCAGTTTTGACTGGGGGCTGGGTTTGAACCCACCACCTCTGGTATATGGAGCTGGCGCCCTACCCATTTGAGCCACAGGTGCCACCTTGCAAATGGTTTATTTTGCAATGTGACACTAACCTTAGAAAAAGGCTATTGTTTGGACATTTGCTTTATTATCGATATAGATTTAAATTCAAATACTTTATGTTATTCAAACAGATTTAATTCTAACACCTTCAAAAAAAATTATGAATTATTTGAAGAGTTCTGTGAGACCAACCGTTAAATCATAATATGTATAATTTGCATTATCTGAGGAGGTTTAGGGCTCCAAAGCTAAAAGAAGAAAATATTTTATGAAGACAACTAAACCCTTCTACATTTATGTAAATTTGTTACAAATGCCATGTCACTTTGATAAGAAAATTTTATAACATATTTCCAGTAAGTAATAATTTACCACCACAAAACTATGTTGAATCACCTACTGGTGTTAATTGCAAAAATACACTAATTAATATATTCTGAAACTGCTGTTGTGATCGATGAAAATCAAGCCTACAGACCTGTGCTCTGCAGCAAATTGGAAGTTGCTTAAGCATAAAGCAGAGCCCAGGTGTGATGTGCTCAGCAGGGCTCAGAGTTTTAATCAGATAAACCTGGGAATGTTCGGATTATCTGTCACTTTGAAGTGCTTTTCAAAGCAAACCTCAAAAAATGTGCTTTGTGATAATAAGATTTGGGGATCAGAAAGTCATGGGTAATTGGGCTGCTAGCTTTGCATCAGAGGAGAAAAAGGAAAGCTCTAGTTCTAAAAACCATCAGGAAAGGGGAAGAAGCAATCACAGCCATCAGTAGTAGTACCCAGGACTTCTGGCATAACCTGTGCCTGCCAGTGTTCACCAGCTGTAGATAAGTGATTATCAGACTTCAGGGAGAACGTTGGAAAGCTTGAGAAAAATGCAATCTGTGTGACAGTCCTCATCCTCAGAGATTCAAATTCATTCATTGAGACTGGGATGGGGTCAATGGTCTGTATTTTAAACAAGCACACCATTAAATAGCAAATTTCTTAAAAATACAATACTTATTTCTCTTGTAAAATAAATCAGCTGTTTGTGTGAAGAACTGGTTTTTCCCAAGAGAAGCAACAGATCTTTCTTGTGCTCCTCCCCTTAGGTTTGTAGAGATAGTGATCTGAGGATAGATGCTTTGACCTCTTTCTTATTCTCAACAGGAAAAATGCTTGGCTTTTATTTTATTTTTATTTTTTTGCAGTTTTTGGCCAGGTCCGGGTTTGACCCTGCCACCTCCAGTATATGAGGCTGGCACCCCATTCCTTTGAGCCGCAGGCACTGCCCCTAACGCTTGGCTTTTAAAAGTCATGTCTTGGTCTGGTATGGTGGCTCACGCCTGTAATCCTAGCCCTCGGAGAAGCCGTGGTGGTAGGATCACCTGAGTTCAGGAGCTCCAGATCAGCCTGAGTAAGAGTGAGCTCTGGTCTCTACTAAAAATAGAAAAAACTAGCCGGTCATCTTGGTGGGTGTCTGTATTCCCTGCTACCTGGGAGGCTGAGGCAAGGGGCTGCCTGAGCCCAAGAGTTTGTGGCTGCTGTGAGCTATGATGATGCCACAGCACTCTACCCAGGGTGACAGAGTGACTACTCTGTCTCAAAAAAAAAAAAAAAGTCTTGTCTCCACAAATAAAACTTTTAGAGGATGATTGAGAAGTTGAATTAAACCGCCCAGCTCAACTTTCCTTCTAATTTATAACTTTAGTGGAGAACTTCCAAGTTTATTTATTCATGTGTTTATTTATTCATTCGCTGTTTATTATCTAATGTATGCCCAGCTATGTCTTAATCACCAAGAGTATAAAGAAAAACAAAATGTTCCTGTTTTTAAAGAGCTTATAATCTCATATTGGGTGACAGATCGGTAATTTTCAACTGGTGTGCTGTCAGAATATGTGGTGTGCCGTGAACATTTTTAAAGATCATTAATTAAGTTATTATTTTTTTGAGACAGTGTCTCACTCTGTTGCCCTTAGTCAAATGCCGTGGCATCACAGATCACAGCAACCTCAAACTCTTGGGCTCAAGTAATTCTCTTGCCTCAGCCTCCCACGTAGCTGGGACTACAGGTGCTGGCCACAATATCTGGCTATTTTTCTTTTTAGAGACAGGGTCTCGCTCTTGTTCAGGCTGGTCTCAAACTCCTGAGCTCAGGCAATCCACCTGCCTTGGCCTCCCAGAGTGCTAGGATAGCAGGTCAGAGCCACTGCACCCAGCCTAATTAAATTATTTTTGAAAGACGTTTAAAGCACAATAAGTGTAGTCTTTTAGTAAACTCTTTTTATCAACATAATTTAAGTGTGCCATGAAAGTATAACTTTAGGTTCAAGTATTTCACGAAATAAAAGTAGTTGAAAAACACTGTAATAGGTATATCAATAAACATAAGAAAGTGTTATTGGTGTTTTAATAATATTCATATGCAAGAGTATTGTTGGAAACAAAGGAGCAGGTCAAGATGGAAAGAGAGGAGGCACAGGAAGCAGTTGATACTTAACCTGATAATTGAAAGTGTCACTTGCCAGGCTATTAGGAAAGAGAAGGGATTCAGGCAGAGCCAAAGAGTTAGCAGATGTACCAGGGAAGGAACCACAGTGAGCATTGGCTGTCAGTGTTGGGTACGGGTAGATTAGGTGGAAGAGTGATTAACTTCTAAGGTTCAGGGGTTACCTACATGGAAGGCTACAGTAAGATGGGCGTGGTAGGCAGTGTGATGGTCATTAATAATTTATTAGGATAAGGGATTTGAATTTTATTCTATAGATTATGGGAAGCCACACGGAGGATTTTAAGCAATGGATTACTCTGGTGATTAATAAAACTGTTGTTATTACTCAAAAATCTTCCCTCAACTTTGCTGAATTTTGTATAAGTTAAAAAGCACAATTTATTGAACTATTAATACAAATGTTTCCTCCTTCTGATATACTTACCATCTACAGAGGGTACGGGAAACTAAAAAATACCTCGTGTTTAAAAAGATGTGCTTACCCTTCGTTAGATCAGTCTTCTCATTGTTGAGCCACACAGAAGTGAGTAAGTTGCCTGTTTGATATTTTCTGCAAACATGAGATTGGATATTTCAAAGGACAAACTCAATTTAAAAACTTTGGAATTATCTGTAAAGCTCACAAATCTTAATGAGGCTGGCTTTAAAGATGATAAAAATTTACATAAATTGTATGAAAATAAAAAACCATCTGTCTGTGCAAAGATTAATTCTCACCCAGACAATACATCCAGCTCTGCTTTATACGTTCTCTGCTGGTAGTGGCAAATACAGGAAGCCGTTGGTAATGCATTACTGCTCAAACTTCAGGCTATTTATGTATTTATGTAGGCTGGAGCATTAAAAACCCAAAACATACTATTAAGGCCCTGTGAATTGTATACAGCTGAGTGTCTTGTTATTTCATCTGATATGTAATGTGCTCATTGAGTTGGTTGATTTTTACACAACATTTTTGTATAGCTAGACTAGCATCTATCGTTTCTGTATGCTGAAATGCTACAGAAACAATTCAAAACTCTATGCTGGAGTCTTTGAGTACAATGCCAAGCATAGCTAAAACTACTTAACTTAAATTGCATACTTTAAGAAGAAATTTTGTGTGTGCAATGCAAAGGCTCAGGATACGAAGATAAAGATAGATCTGCAGTCTAAGTGACAGCTCCCAGACCAAGTGCTGCTGCTCAGGAGTCCGGGAAGGCCCCGAGGGCTGAAGCTTTGAGTCCATTCTAAGGCTGGGGAGAAAAGGATCTGGGAAGTATAATAAAGGTATAGTTTTGACTTTAGGGTAATAAGAAGTATAATAGACAATATGTTATTGAATAAAATATTTATTAGAAAATGCAAAATAGACATGGACATAATTAGCTACTTTAACACAGCATCTAATATAAAATTTAGACTCATGTATTCGACTAGTGGTTAAATGAGTAAATAAATGACCTGAAATGCACAAGAAGAACAAATGCACATTATCTATGAAGTTAAAGTATATTAGCTCCTTGACATGTGTCACTTCCAATGAGACACCTGCTTGCCAAGATAGAAAGCTTGAAATCTAAACTACATGCTGAAACCACAAGGCTGATCATCAGATGCTATCTACATTTGTGAGTAAACATTTGAGTGTTTGTTTCGAGAATATACTTAAGGAATATGCTTTTGTTAAGCTTTCTATGCACTGGTCGTTTTAAAGAAAGGTTTTGTGTGTTTGAAAATAGATTATTAACAAGTTACATGTTTTGCATTGTTGTGTCCAGCTCAAGGGATCCCCCACATAAATCACCTGGATACCAAATCCAATGCAAAAGCAAGAGGTTTATTTACAAGCCCAGGCTGGGGGCCTTTCACGCCTGGCACAGCAGGAAAACGGAGAAGCCCCTGGCCTCGAAAAGGAGGGGGTTTTTAAGGGTACAGAAAGGAAAAAGGGAGGGAGTGTGAGGTGAGCTGATAGAGGTCTAGGGGACTGAGTAATACTTGTCCTTGGCTGGTCTGGGAAGGAGCTGCTATCACTCGGGGCAGACACAAGGATGAGGGGCAGAGGAGGGAGTAAGTTACCTAAGGCTTTCGGTATGTAACTGCATAATGAAGGCTAAGGAACCAGATGGAGTTACTTTTAATAAAATGGAGTCAGCTTGGTCTTTACAGCATGGAGTTTGATTTGCTAGTGACCTTAGACCAGCGGTTCTCAACCTGTGGGTCATGACCCCTTTTTAACAATGAAAATACATTGGTGGCATTAGGAAGCTTGAGAACCACTGCCTTAGACTTTTCTGTGCCTCCCTAACACTCACTAATGGTGAACACACAGGTTGGCAGATGCATCATTAAGACTATTTCAGTTGCAAATGTCAGAAACCTGACTGTCTAGTTTATGCAAAAAGAGGGAAAATTAGTTCATATCTGGGAAGATGACAGAAAGTAATATTTCAGTTCCTGCTGTGTGTCAGACAAGAGCCTTTCCTCTGGAATCAGACTGCACAGGTCCCAATCCCGGCTTTGTGCTTCTCAGCTGTGTGTCCTTGTGCACGTTACTTTTGTTTGTTTTTTTTTTTGAGACAGAGCCTCAAGCTGTCACCCTGGATAGAGTGGATTGTGTGGCATCACATCTCACAGCAACGTCCAATTCCTGGGCTCAAGCGAGTCTCCTGCCTCCGCCTCCCAAGTAGCTGGGACTACAGGCGCCCGCCACAACACCAGGCCATTTTTTGGTTGCAGCAATCGTTGTTTGGCGGGCCCAGGCTGGATTCAAACCTGCCAGCTCAGGTGTACGTGACTGGCACCTTAGCCTGTTGAGCCACAGGCACCAAGCCGAGTGTGCACGTTACTTTTGAAACCACACTGTGCCTCAGTTTCCTGACCTTGGAAAAGGGTATTATACTGGCACATACTTCATAATGCTGTTCAAGAATAATGGCATCAACATTGTGCTAATCCTGACAGCATCCTTGATGAGGAAGATGTCATTAGTCCCACTTTACAAAGGGCAGAACAGGCTCAGAAAAGGTAAGTGATGTGCGGAAAGCCACACAGCTAGTTGAGATGGAGTTGTTTTCCCTCTTCTCTGTGTCGGCTTCTGGTCAGTGGAAAGTGTGTTTTGAGAAGATTAATCTGGAGAAGGATTTCCATAGGGAGGAGAGGAGAGGAACACAGTAGGAGACAGCTGCAGCAACCATCCATCCAAGACATCACAAAGATACGGGTCTGAATAGCAGAAGCTAGAATAACGATGTTATCAAGATAGAATTGTCACAATTTAGCAGTGAATGGAATGGCAAACAAAAGAGTTAAAAGAGACTGAGGCAAGAATGTGTCCCCAGAGGCTGACCCAGTGCCTAGAGTGTGACAGCTGTTCGGTTCGTGTTCACATCAGTGACAGAACACATAACCATTAGACGGAGTCTGAGTGTCTGGGAGTTGTGCTGTGGGGAAATCTGTAAGAAAGAGCAGGTTTGGGAGGAAGGCTGGTAAGTTTCATTTTTAGGTGTACTTATTTGGAGAAGCCGGAAAATAACAGGAGATTTCTAGCAGATGGTTGGAAATAGGAGACAGAGCTTAGGTGAGATTTCAAGAACAAAGATAGAGATTTAAAAGTCATCTGGGTGAAAGTGGATGTTGAAGCCATATGATGAATTGAGATTTTCAGTGGAGAAAAAGACCAGAAGAGAGACAAAGCCGGATCAACCAGGAGGAGGAGGAAGAGCTGGAGGTGCAGGCGGCCTGGGGCAGCTGGAAAGGGTGGAAGGAGCCAGGAGCGACCCAGAAGCCAAGAGGCAAGAGAACACCCAGAGTCAGCACGGAGGGCCAGGTGGAGGGCCAGGCGGAGGGCCGGGCACAGCTGCAGCCGATGAGGCCATTTTTCCAGAGTGGTTTCTGTAAAATTAAGGGAATGGAAGCTAGATTGCAGTGGGTGGAGGCAAGAATAGGTGAGGTTTTCCAGCTGTTGGGGGCCTCTCCTTCCAGCTATGCCAGATGGGAAAAGTGGCCCAGACATTATCAGGCTGTTTACTCAGAGATATGATGAGGAACTGCTCCAGCCAAAGGCACACTGTTTTTGAGCAGGGCTTGCCTGGGATTCTTATTTTCTCTCCCACTCCAGTGAACTGGGTGGGGTTAGAGCTGGCTGCCCTAGTCCAGTGAGCCCACCCTGCCTTCTTCCTAATAACCACGTTGTGCCTGGTCAGTCTGAAAAGAGCCGGAGAGAAAGAAGAAGCCTAAAAGGGAGGAGGGAGATCTTATGACCCTGCCCTTCTTCCTGCTAAGGCCCGCGCTGCTCTCTGTGCACCTCTGGGAGGCAGGAAGGAAAGCGTGCTCAGGCTTACATGGGGCCCAAAAGCCCTTTGATAATAAAGAAAGTGACCTGAAGTTTGCCAGATAGGCAGTGTTCAAGGATGTTTATGGGGGGGGGGGGGCGGCGTTCTGACAGGTCCCTAAACTGTGTGGAGAAACTAAGCAGAAAAGAGGATAAATTCGGGGTGGATCATGAGGATTTTGAGTTTCTGAAAGACCCACCCTGTGAGTTGAGTCCATTCGAGTTTTGAAAGGTGGGTCTGTGTTCAGGAGAGAGGGCGGGCAGTAATGCCCACTTGATGCTCATGTTCCTTACTGCATTGTCCATACCTGCCGACCGTGTCCCCCCTCCTGTGCGGTTGCTGTGGCCCCATTTTCATCCTCTTCACTCTGAGACTGTTACTGGCAGAGTTCCCCTTCCCAGTTCTCCCCTCTTCTCCTTTGACACTTGGCTCAGATAAACCTTTTGGAAACTCAGCTCCAATCATATCACTCCCCACATCAATGGCTCTGGGGCACAGCTTTAAGAATTAGAAAAATCCATGTAATTTCCTAGGGAGTTTTCCTCCATCACCTGTTAGACGTGTATATGAGGATAAGGGGCTCCCTCCATCTTCCCCCACCAATCCTGCAGGAGGGGATGAAGCCTCTCTCTTCCTTTTAGTTCTGGTGGAACCAGTATTTTTTTCTTTATACATAAAGAAATTCATTGTTATACACAAGGGCATTTTGGTTAGTAAAATGTTGAGGTTGTATATAAGGTGTATTCATTTTTGTGGCAATGCACACATTTCTATGTCTTATAGTTCAATGTAACAACACCAGAAAGAAAAAAAGGAAGAGAAAGCAAAACCCACTATCCTTAATGCTATTTTAACAAAATGCTTTAAATTACGTTTCTTTCGGTTAATGGCGGGGAAAGAAAGCGGGAGAATGTGCAGGCGTTTTACTAGAATGAGCCATCAGAGATCTAAATCAATGGACCAAATGAGTTTGTTTGAACGTTCCTATTCACATGGGATTACACATTCAAATAAAACCGTGTACATTTATTTGAATGTGTAATCAGGGAGCTGAACAAAAGTGGCACTTATTCCAAGTGTAGCATTCCTGGTTTATACATGTGAGTACCTCAATGTGTTGTTAAAAGGCAGAAAATACTTCTTTGTGTGCGCCTTTTATGCAAATTTCGAAGCCATTGCTGTTGTTCATCAGCTTCATTGCTTCTCATGCACAAGGACACCTGCACGTGTTAGCAGGACGCTGCTGCCTGGAGGAAGGCGTCTTCACGTTCCTCGAGCTGCCCGGGCCTTTCGGAGAGTCGGAGGCCATTCCTTCCTTCCTTTTCCACTTGACAGACACGGGCACTCTCTGTGTGAGGTGCTGGGGTACAGAGGTGCTGGAATCCAGGCATTTTAAAGTGCCTGTACCTGCCTGCTGGTTTTTATACTATCATTTGGGGCGAACTGGTCCTGTTTCATAACCCAAATCCTCTCAGACTCCTGACCTTCTAGGCCACCACTCGGCTCTTGAGGAATGGTGAATATAGAGGATTCTCTAGGCAATGTTCATGTTACCATGAGGTGGCAAATAGTAAAAATGGAACTCACTATGTAAACATTAAGAGTTATTCACCAAACTAAAACACTGTTAAATAAAATATGTTCTATCTGTGGGGAAGCTCACTTCCTGAACAGTCACCGTGCACCCAGACTCAGCTCTTTCAGGGATCCAGGGATTTTGATGACTGCTGCCTGATCTGCTCCATTAATTCTAAACTAAGTATAGGGAAGGAAGGTGGAAGGACAGAGGGGAGGCAGCAGGTAGAAAAATGCTGCCAGAGAATTGCAAGGAAGGAGTGCTCTTCAGGCTTAGAAAGGAGGCCACTCACTCGGATGTTGTTCAAAAATAATTCGAGTTATCACAAAAGAAAATGCAGTTAACTAGGATGTTAATACAAATAGCTGAGTAATATAAGAAATGCATATGGCAACTTATGCCAAGCTATGCAAATGTGTGCACGACAAAAATTAGTCTGAGTAGGTGACATGAATCAGACAGGGGTGAGGAAAATGACCGACATTTCTTGGGCACTCACTTTGTGCCAGGCTCTATAGTGAGGAATATAGATATATTAACTCATTTTATCTTTACAGTTCCACCGAGGCAGATACAATTAGTGAGCCCACTGTGTAGGTGAAAGAGCAGAGAGCCCTCTCGCAGTTCAGACGGCTAATCCAGGTCGTAAACGCAGAGCCAGGATCCGACTCCAGAGGGCGCAATTCTACCCACTTCACAGAGAAGTGTCTTCGTTGCTGAGTTAGGCTACGGTGACCTTTTTGTTCTGTTTTGGTCTATTTTTATTTTTTCCTATTACATAAATGATGAAAGGGTGACATTTATTAACCATCAGTCATTTTGTTTTCTAGTGTATCTGTAACAGTAATTTTTTTTCCTTGAGAAGTCTGGGCGCACCACGGTGCCAGTGTTGTACCTCCTGGGCGTCCATGAAGTCTCCGTTTTGTCGTTGGCCCTGTTAGGTTTGGGCTGGTCTGAGTAACTAAAATCCCTGAGCTTTCTCTACAGGTTGAAGTGTGTGATCAGACTAATTAGGGGAAAAAGCAGTTTGATTAAAGACAATACCTGTTTGAGGAAAGATTAAAACCCAGGATTGAAATATTGACACAATGGGAAGAAAATGAATGAGCTGATGAAAAACAATTGTGTTATTTATTTGGTACAACATATATAGTAGCTGCCTGAGAGATGACAGTTGTGCTATTTCTTCCTCAATAAAGAGCAGATGATGACAAGTTTTAGGGTGTATTCTTTTTTCTAATGCAGACTAATATTCCTGAAATAAAGCTTCTGGTTTGTTGGTCTCTAGCTTAAAATACTTCAAAAGGTCTCTAATGCTGTGGAATTATTTCTGTAATTGGCAGCTTTCAGCAAACTATTCCTCCAACTCTCTTTGTTATGGGGAGTTTTTCTCTCTCCCTCCATTAAATTTATGCTTCATTCAAATTAAACTTTGCCTTTCTTTCTTTCTTTTCTTTTTTTTTTTTGCAGGGGCTGGGTTTGAACCTACCACCTCTGGTATATGGGGCCAGAGCCCTACTCTTTTGAGCCACAGGTTCCACCCTGCCATTATTTCTGTATTTCATTATGCTTTGAAATCCTGCTCATAATCCCATTCCTGTCATGACCTATTTAAATCTTTCTCACTTTGAAGGCCCTGCTCAAGTACTGGCATTTCCATGAAGATGTTCCTAATTTCTCTGATGAGAATAACGTCTCCTTCCTCTGAATTCCCAGGACATGTGCTTATTCCTCTTATTACAAATGTCATTTACATGATAATGAGGTCATTGTCATCTCCATCTTGTCCTCTTGAGAACTGAAAAAATGCCTAACTCATCTGTGTGTTTCCATTGATAGCACCACACATTACGTCCTCAGGCAAGTGCCACACTCAAGTGAGGGAATGACTGTGAACATGTGATTATCTCAATAACAGAAAACTCGTCCCAGTGGAGCCTCTGGTGCCATCTACCTACCTCCGCAGGACCAAGGCATTCATTTCTCCAGTTGGGAGTATCAGCTCACCATGATCACGCAGCTGAGCCCCTTCCCAGAAGCTACCTCACCCAAAGTTATGACTCTTTACTGAGAACATCTACCATCCAAAGGACTGGACTCTTTCCTCAATCTGAGACATCTCTGAAGGGTCACTCAGCTTTGAAGCTACTGGTGAGACTCACAGTTCAACTTCTTGTCTTTTTGTCTAGTCCATATGGATGTGGCTCTTGAGAGAATTTCCCAGTAGCTTTCTTTAATTCAAATCTCCAACTTACATCTGAGAGTCTATTTCCTGTTTTCTAAAACACACGTTTATCTTCACAGGATTATTTTCTGGAGAATGTGAACTTTGGCATCATGCAGACCTGACTGGAGCAGGTCTGGATCCTGGCTTTATTGCTTACTGGATCTGGGAATTCAGAATGTTAGTTATGATCTGTACCATTTAGGATTAGGTTCAACGGTATACAGGCTGTCCATAAAGTTCATGTGCAATTTAAAATAGTTTAACATAGTAAATTGCTCATAAACTTTATGGCCACCCTGTATAATGAAAACCTGAAATCATCTGGCTGTATATTTCAAAAGTAGGTATTTCTCTCTCATACAGGAGAAGGTAAAAGATATGGAATCGTATGGACATAGACCAGTTCTGAGCCGCTAAGATATGCTCTTTGTCTTCTTTATCCAAAACAGCTGCTGAAGCTCCTGCCATCACACGCCCTAATACAATGGGGGAAGCAAATGGCATGACCTCTCCCTTTTAAGAAGACTTCCCACAAGTTCCTCACAGCCTTCTTTGTATATGTCATTGACTAGAACATAGTTTCATAGCAATGTCTAGGACTGAAAATATGTCTGTAAAATGTACTCTTAATTTAACCACATGCGTGATAAAGGTTTAGTTCTCTATAAAATGGTTTGCTGTAAGGGTTAGAAATAACATAGATAAGTTGCCTCGGCATAGATGATGGTCAATAAATGGTCTCAAATATTTCTTTTGTATCAGTCTTTGCTGCTGCATCCTTAATATTTGAACAAGGTAGCATTATGGATAAATAAGGAGGACTATATAAGTGAGCACTACTCGTCAAAACTTAATAAAAGTTGTGTGACTTTCAGATCTTTCAGTCTTCCCCCCGTGCTGTTGTCATAATGGGATTGTAGTGGGATTGAGTAAGTATTGGTAACGGAAACGAGTCCTCTCAATTTAGGTTGAGAATGTGATTAAGAATCTGCTGATGATACACAGGCCAGGGAGGCAGCACAGCTCCAGCCAGAGAGCAGCTGTCACTGGCCTTTAGGTCCCTGCCAAAGTGCTGCTGCTGAGACTATCAGCTGGGACAGGACTCTTGTGTGACCTCTTGAGTAGTAACTTCTACCTTTGCCTCGTGCTTTTCTTTTTCTTTTTTTTTTTTATGAGACAGAGTCTCATGTTGTCACCCTGCATAGAGTGCAGTAGCATCATCACAGCTCACTGAAACCTCCAGCTCCTGGGCTCAAGCAATCCTCCTGCTTCAGCCTCCGGAGCAGCTGGGACTACAGGCAAGTGGCACCACTCAGGGATAATTCTTCTATTTTTAGGGAAGACAGAGTCTTGCTTTTTCTCAGGCTGGTCTCAAACTCCTGAGTTCAAGAAATACTAGAATGCTAGGATTAGGTGTGAACCACCAAGCCAGGCCAATTTTTTTTCTTAAGTATTCTGTAAATTTATAGACACTTTCTTGTTTACCAATAAGATATATAAAACTACACATCTCAGCATATTACCAAGTGCTTATACAGAGGGCACCTTGCAAGTCAGTCTCCCAGGACCAACTGCCCAGGTACTCCCGTCCCCCACATGCTGTCTCACTAGCTCTCTAGAATCAGCTCTGCCAGTGGAGCTGACAGTGGTACATATAATAAGAGATGACCTTGTCTGTCATTCACCTCCACTTAACATCAGTGTAGGAAAATCACAGTCCCTACTTCTCTGCACTAGACAGAGGCTAAAGTTCATCATAACAGACAGTAATCAGCACTTAGCTACACTCCTGTAAATCACAGTGGATGTTCTGCCTATGAGCAGCTCCACCCACCTCCCTCTCACTGAAATCGTGAGCTGCGTCTCAGACGTGCTTGATCACACCAGGGTTGTGGGTCTTTATATCTGTAGAATGCAGATCTGTGTTGCCATATTCAGCGTCACTGTGATCAGTCTTGGTGTCTTCACTGTTGCCTTTTTAATTATTCTTTGTATGAGGACTGTTTGCATATGAGGATCTTCATAATTCTTCTAAGCTGAAACATAGGCACATAGATTTAAGATAATTATGGACACTGACACCTAATTAGGACAAAGTAATCCCACTACAGAGTCATATCTTGATGGAAAATCCTAACAGAAACCAATAAATTAAGCTGTGTTTTTGTGCCAACGTCAGTGTGGATTATGGAAACGTTATTTGGCTTTGTCATTGAACAGCTCTGGTTCTTGAGCTAATACTCACAGGAGAAATGAATGCCTTGGTCCTGCAGGGGTCGGTAGGTGGCACCAGACTCTGCTTTGGCACTTGTTGGCTGTATGATTTTGAGGAAGTTAATTAGTCTAAGGGTAGTTATTCCTTAGTATTCATAGTATTATTATAAGAGTTTAATGAGATATATGAAGCCCAGTGCATGGCGTCTGATGTGGTAAATAATTGGCAAAGATTAATCTGTATAATAATTTTATTTATTGCCTATAAAAGGGGATTTTCTCCTATTGGTAACTTTCTTTTTAAATTTCAAATTATAACACATATTAAGCACAATCAAATACTTTTTGGCATCAATGGAGATAATTTTTTGGTCTATTGACACGAGGAATTACTCTAATATCTTAGGTTATTAAGTATGACATGTCTGATTTTCTTAAGAATTAAGTTTGACAGTTGACATTTCTGACATTTCACTTTGACAGTGAACCAGTATTTTTTTTTATTTTGAGGGTACATCCTCATTTTTTCAAATGCATATTTTGGCTTATGATTATCTTTCAATTTTTTAAAGTAGTTTTGTGAGACCACGGATGAGTCAAAAATCCATGTGTTTTTGGATATGAGTTCCATTGTGGAACCAATACCACTCAGATAGCTCCAAGTATCAACTAAGTGTGTGGGAAGGATGTGGCTGACGAACACACAGTCTGCCAAGGGTTTGAATGATTTTAATATTGAACATGAACCACATGGGCTACCCGAGACCAACGTGGGTAATACGAGCTGAAAGCTCTCCTGGAAGTGAATCTATCTCACCCTACATGCACATTAGCAGCGCGGGCTGATGTTGGTATTCCAACAATATTGCACCATTGGAAACAAATGGGCCAGATAGAGAAGCTGGACAGATGGGTTCCACGTGAATTCAGCACGCGTCAGAAGGGAAATCATCCTGAAGCTTGCCTTACAGGATGATTTCTACACTGTATAATAACATATTACTTGAGATGAAAAATGGACTCTTTTTGGCAATCACAAGCATTTGGTACACGGGTTGGATAAAGATGAAGTGCACAGTCCAAAACAGAATATGCACCAAAAAAGCTCCTGGTGTCTGTTCAGTTGTCCAGGGCAGCTATTTTCCATTACAGCTTCATGAAGCCTGGTCAATTATAGTGGATATTTGCTGCAGACAAACAGATGAAATGAAAAGGATGCTTATGATTTAGCAGCTGAGATTGGTCAGCGGAGACAGGTCAGTCCTCTCTCATGGTAACACTTGACCACTTGTTACATAAACAACACCGCTCAAATGGCAGAAGCTGGACTCGGCTCTCAGTCATCCACTGTGTTCACCAGACCTGCACCAACTGACAACCACTTTCTCCAAGGAACAACATTCCATTCTCAAGAAACGGCAAATGCCTTTAGCAACTTCATCACCACTGGCTCTCCAGGCTTCTCTGCTGCTGGCACACACAGGCTCCTGTTAAGATAGCAAAACTGTCGACAGCTTAGATGCAGACTTTGATTCATTGTATACCTCTTCTTCTTTGAGATGTAATAAACTAAACTTTTGATTAGAAATTGGACATTTCAGATTTACTGGCCTAATAATATTTTTTAGATGAATCATTCTTACCTTCCTTAGACAAACCTCTTTATCTCAGTTTTGCAGTTTTTTGATGGCACTTTTGGATTAATTAAGCTAACATTTCATTTAAGTGTCTTTTTTCTATAGATAATGGTAGGTGACCTATAATTTTCTTTTCTTGTGGTGTCGATATCTGACATTGATATCAACATCACACCAGCCTAATAAAAATAAAAAAGATCCAGGCATCTTTTTCTATTTCTCTAAAACAACTTATTAAGATAGGATTCATTTTTGAAAATTTGATGAATTTACCCATCAAGTGAACATAGGCTGAGTTTTCATTGTTTTTGGAGGTGCCATCTCTGATTACCATTTCCATTCCTGTCATGTTCCTCTATTGAAGTTCTCTCCTTCTTGCTCCAATTTTGCATTTTCATGCATTTCTAGAAGTGTTTGTTTCACTTACACTTTCAAATTTATCAGTGTATAGTTGTTCCTAATGCTCTCTTTTTTAAAGTCTCTGCTCTATTTTTGGCTATTTCGACTTTTTCATATTTAGTTTGATTTATACGTGTATTTTCTCCTACTCTCTTGCTCAGTTTTGCTATATGTACGCTTGTCTTATTAGATTTGTCTTTTCCAAGAACCAGAGTTTGGTTTTACTGATCTTCTTCCTTCACCTCTACTGTTTTCTTCCTCATTTTTCAGATTTGCTGATGTTCTTTGTTCACCTTCTTGAGTTGAGTGTTTAGCCACTAAAAAATGTTTTTATAGTGGAAAATTATAAACATATAGTTTATAACATAAACTATAGTATATATATAGTATATAATATGAGAAAATAAAATAGAGCATCTCCATGTGCCCTGCACCTGGCTTTAGCGGTTACTGGCATGGTCAATATAGTCCACTCTGTACCCTGTCCCAGCATGTCCTTAATCTATAGTTACCTGTGAATCTCCAAAAGGTAGTGAATCTTTTTTGAAATGTAACCATGATGTCATTATCGCACCTAAAATATTAAAAGCTAAGTAAAAGCTTATCAGTAATTAATGATATCATAGCATTAATTTTCCCCAATTGTCTTGAATATTTTTTTAAAGGTCAATTATTTGAATCAGTACTTAAAAATGATCTACACACTTTAATTGTTGATATCTTTTAAATTTCTTTGGATCTATATATTATTCCTCCTCAGATATTTTCTGATGTATTTGTTGAACAAAGTAAGATTTTTTTCTATAATTTGTCTTATAGTTTCATTTGTTTTACTTTTGATTTTATATTTGAAGATTGTTTTGAAAATTTGTTTTTGCTTTTAAATATGAAAACTAATGGTTGCAAAGTCAGTTCTATAAAACAAGAAATGTTAAGAGGAGTTTGTCCTTTATTACTTCCCTCTCCATCTTACCAGTTTTTACTTCCTTATAGGTAGATGTTTAAAGAATATACTTGCTTTGTCCTTCCACTTAAAAAAAATAACATATAAGCACTCTCTGGCTTTGCTGATTGCATCCCTGTGGTGTGTTTAATTTGTCCCTCTGTGCCCTGCAATCCTGTAAATTGGGAGACAGATCTAGATCTCAACAGGGTCTGTAAACTGCAAAGGGTGAAAATTGGTTCTTTGGAGATGAAGAAAATCTTACTCTTTTTAGCTATATCCCCTCAATTTTAACATGCATTGTTTTTGTAATCACTAACATCAATGTATTGAATTTTCTATGTGATTTTGTTTTTAGAAATATTAGTTTTTTCCTAATGTATACATTTTTGAACTCTATTTTCTTCCTGTTTTCTAATTTTATTGCATTGTTCTCAGTATATAGTCTGTCTGATATTAACACGTTAGCTTTTATCATTGCTTCTGTTTGTCTTAGTATAAGGTCTATTCCTTCTTTGTTTTTGTAGAGACAGAGTCTCACTTTATTGCCCTCGGTAGAGTGCCATGGAGTCACAGCTCACAGCAACCTCCAGCTCCTGGGCTTAGGCGATTCTCTTGCCTCAGCCTCCCGAGTAGTGGGGACTACAGGTGCCCACCACAATACCCGGCTATTTTTCTGTTTTGCAGTTTGGCTGGGGCAGGGTTTGAACCCGCCACCTTCAGTATATGGGGCCGGCGCCCTACTCGATGAGCCACAGGTGCCGCCCATAGGTCTACTCTTGAGAATATATCATGGTCACCTGACTTTGCTGAGTACAGATCTCTCTCTTCCCTTTTCTCTGTGTGTGTATTAGCACCAGGCTGTACACAATAATGTTTAAATTCTTGCTATCTACATATTTTTGTTGCTTTCATCTATAATTTTTGATATAAATGTGTTAAAATTTCTGATTACTATTGTTCATTTACATGTTTCTCTCTGTGGTTTTATGTCAGTTGTTGTTTGAAATATTTTGAAACACCCTTCTTAGGTGTAATAGTATTAACAGGAGTATACTATCTTGCTCTGTTGTTCATTTTGCCAGAATATAATATGCTTTTGTGCCATTTTTTTCCTTCTGTATATTTTATGAGGTATTAACATTGCTTCCTTCTGTTTTATATTTGCCTGATAATTTTGAAATATATTTTTATATTTAACTCTTAAGACTTTTCTAAGTCATTTTATCTTAAAAGAGATTCTTGTGGTCAATATATCATTAACTTTTTTTTCTGGCCAATCTGAGATCTTCTGTCTTCTAATTGATAAATCCAACTTATTTACATTTATTGTTATTGCCAATATAGTAGAATTAATTTATGCTATCTGATTTCATATTTTACTTTTGCTCTACTTTCTTTTAATTTCCTTTTTATTCTCATTGCTTTATATTAAACTCCTTTAGCTTCCTTGCTGATAAACACTTTTTTTTTTTTTAGAGACAGAGTCTCACTTTATTGCCCTCAGCAGAGTGCTGTGGTGTCACACAGCTCACAGCAACCTCCAGCTCTTGGGCTTAGGTGATTTTCTTGCCTCAGTCTTCTATTTACCATTGTTACCATTGTTGTTGCCATTATTACCAGACAATCTGTTCTTGACATAGCAAGAAATAGAATCCTTTCAAAATTAAAGTATGGGGCTGGGTAGTGGCTCATGTCTGTAATACCAGCACTCTGGTAGGCCAAGGCAGATGGATCACCTGAGGGAGTCCAAGACCAACCTGACCAAGAGTTAGAATGCCATCTCTAAAACTAACTGGGCATTGTAGTGGATGCCTGTAGTTCCAGCTCTTGGAAGACTGAGTCAAGAGGATCACTTGAGCCCAATAGTTTGAGGTTGCTATGAAGTGACCAACTTTACCCAGGGTGACAAAGTCAGACTCTGTCTCAAAAAAAAAAAAAAATCATAAATATGCTTATTCGTTCTTTTTTCCAAAATCTTGACTATCTTTAAATTTAATTTATTCTATTAGGTACCACACAATATGGTCCCCTTTGTCTCCTTCCCTACACCATTCCCCTTGCCCATCAAGCTTCTGCCTTACTGACTATTCCATAGTGTATTAGGCGTCTGCCAACCTCGGGGCCTTTGCACTTGCTGTCATCGCTGCCTGGAGTGACATTCCCTTGGATGGCGCATGGCATGTTCCCTTACTTCTTCTAGATCTTTGCCCAAACGTCAGGTTTCCAGTGACGTTTCCCTGATTGTTATGTTTAAAATGTAACTTCAAAAAATAAAATAAAATCGCAACTTTTTCTACAAAGCATATACTATCTGTTTTTCTCCTGTTTTTTCTTTCCTCCATTGCTTTGCCCACCACTCAATATTCTATTGATTTAATATATCTCTTCTCCCACCAGAAAGTTGATATTCATATAGGCAGGAACTTTGTCCCGTTCACAAGTCCCCCTCCTCACACAGAGACTAGAATAATGTCTGGAATATTGAAGGCACCCAATAAATGTATTTTAAACAAATCAATAAGTGGGTTCATAAATGGCATATGCCAGAATCTCAAGTAAGGTCTTCAGGATCTACAGCTGGGAAGACCGTGGCAGAGAGGAAATGACAAATGGTACAAAATCTGGGTCCAGAGTCAGATCCAGGAGTAAATCTGAGTTTGGACACCAGTCATGTCCTGTCAGCCTAGGGTAGTTTGTAGTAGCCACCATCTTACATAGCAAGGTGTTTTGCAATTTTTTCTTGCTACACCGGATTTTTGAAAACTCAGTTTTCTGTACATAGGTGTATGGCAAATTATAATTACTTTAAAATGTATTCTTGATTACAAGAGAGGAACAAGATCAATGTGAAGAAAACAAGATCAAATCAATTTTCAGCTCGCTTTCAAGATAGTTAATTAGGACATGAGTTAATTAGCTCTATCTTAAATGGAAGGCGAGTCTTGGTAAGCTATGTTAGAAGAGCACTAGTTAGGATTTGTTTTTGAAAGTATGTGTGATGGTTAATTTTATATGTCAAATTGATTGGGCCATGGGTTGCCCAGACATTTGGCCAAACATATTGTGACCATGTCCATGAAAGTGTGTCTGGATAAGATTAACATTTGCATTAGTAGAAAGCAGGTGTCCTCACCAGTGTAGAAGGGCCTCATCCAACCAGCTGAAGATGGAAGAGAACAAAAAGGCTGACCCTCCACAGATAACAGGGGCCTCCTCCTGCCTGGGGCGCACTGGGCAGCCGTCAGGCAGAGTGGTCAATGTTGCTGCTCTTCCGGGCTGACCCTCCACAGTGGATAAGAGGGTTCCCCTTCTGCCTGGCAGGAACTGAGCCACTTTCAGGCAGAGAGGTCAGTGTTGCTGCTCTCCCAGGCTGACTCTCCCCCTGTCCAGCAGGCACTGGGCAGAGAGGTCAGAGTTGCTGCTCTCCCACCCGTGGGGCTGTGGCCGCTTTCCTTTTGGACTGATTCTTAGACTTGCTAGAAATATCAGAACCAATGTTTTTATTTTACCATTTTTGTTTCCCAGGCACATTTTCTAATTCCTTTTGGAATTTTTTTTTCATTTTAAAATGTTCAGAGTCAGTTTAATAAGAACCTGAGTTAAACATTGCTCTCACATAGGAGCTGTGGAGTTTTAACTTGATGGGGCTATGGGTCAATTTAAAATAAAATGTGAGGCCCTTCACGGAGCCCACACCATGCGATGACCTTAGTTCTCTGAAGAGATTAGATTACCCAACTGATACATTTGTGCTTGACATTGGGGAAGTGAATGTGGTTGCAAGTGAATCTTTTCTAATAATGTTTATTACCCAATTATTTCTGTATCGCCTTGCAGGTTCAGATCTGCTTTTACTGACATTATGTAAGTTCCCCTGAAGGGCAGAATAAACAATGAAACTTTTATTTACTTGGTTATTACTCAGATGATTATGATTTGAAAGACTTAAATTAGGATAGGGACAGATTCTACAATATCAATTTTGATAAGTCATTACTATCAACAATTAAGTATCCTGGGATTTCTGGTAGTTTACTTTTTTTTTTTTTTTTGGCTTTTTTTGTTGTTGTTGTTTTGAGACAGAGCCTCAAGCTGTTACCCTGGATAGAGTGCTGTGGCATCACAGCTCACAGCAACCTCCAATTCCTGGGCTCAAGCGAGTCTCTTGCCTCTACCTCCCAAGTCGCTGGGACTACAGGTGGCCGCCACGACGCCCGGCCATTTTTTGGTTGCAGCCGTCATTGTTGTTTGGCGGGCCCGGGCTGGATTCGAACCTGCCAGCTCAGGTGTACGTGGCTGGCGCCTTAGCTGGTTGAGCCACAGGCGCCAAGCCAATGACCCCTCTTAAGACAAAAACCTAGGCTCACTCTAGGACTCCTCCAGGTCCCACGACCTGTGGGGTCAGAGTCCAGGTCTGCTTAAGATCACAGCAGAAATTGCTTACTTTGCTTACATACGCAATTAATAATCTGACCTTGTATTAGGAGATGGGAACTAGAAATCCCTTTCCATGAGCTAAAGTAGACATGTTGGCTACTCAAATCATTCTCCATCCATAAAATTCTTTTTCTAAAGAGTTGTATAAGACTACTCGGTTAACATAACTGTTTAGAATTTAAAACAGACATCAAAGCTATATTTTGAAGTTGACATGACTCTTATTCTGGGCTACATTGCCTTTGGGGCAATGCAGCCTCCTGTTCTTAACAAGTTTGCTGGGACCTGCACCTGGTGGAGACAACTCCATCTGGTGGTCCAGTCAGAACCCATTAAGCACTGAGGTCGACTGCCTGGAAGTAGAAAACGTGGAGTGGGGAAGCTCAGCCTGGGTTACACGAATTCACCTTTGCAGAAAGGAAACAGGAAAAAAAATACAGCCCGTACAGCCTACAGAGCAATTGTTTCTGCACAGAACTCTGGTCTAATTGATTTGGACACCACAGCTAATTTTCCCTCAGACATCATCTGTTAGCACACATTAGTGGATGTCGTTAGGTAGGGAGGCACAGAGAAAATGGGAAGCAGAGCTCAAAGGCCCCTGTTTGGGAGGCTGGAGCAGACGGAGGAATGACAACAGATAGAATTTGCCAGCACCCCAGAAATGTCAGATGCTTCTGCTGCAGCAACCCTAAAAGGAAACAGTAATGGCTCGGGAGCCATGGCTGTCGTGCACAAAAGTCTGATCTTTTCATGCATTTGCTCATATAAATATCTTCTGAAGTTCCAAGGACAAAGCAAGGGTGCTCCAGATAGCAACACAGCCAAAACAAACATGAAATGAAGACAAACATTGTCAACACCCCTCTCTCCCCTTTCCCCAAATCTCATTCGCTCCTGTATTCTAGACATTAGTATGCAGTCAGGCAGACGGTAAAATGGCTGATCAGGTCAACGTTTTCTAAATCATCTCCCATTGCCAAGGGGATGGAGAAATAAGCCCTGTTTTATTTGTTCTTTTTTATACAGCCATGCTCAGACATTTAACTGATGCTGGAATGTAGTTCGTATCCTTTGGGACACGTTTTTCAGTTGAGCAAGTCAGAAAAATCATCTGATGCCCTCAAGAAAATCCTCCACGAGCTGGTCTATACTGATGACTACTCTCTCAATGAATACATTTAAAAGATTATGATCCTCTTTCAGAAGCAGTGCAATGTTATGCATTGCAAATAAGTTGGAGAAAGAAAAGACTGTGTCACCGTCAAAACAGAAAAAAATCTTGCATACAAATATTTCTGGGGGTGGTAGAGACTTAATGTTTTCCTCACTGTTCCTAGTTTTGTATATAAAATATGCCTCTAATAATTTCACACCTTTGAAAATGCTTGTTCACCCTAATCTGTATGGTAAAGTCAAATATCTTTGTTGAGGTACTCAAAGCTCATTATTCTGGACTCAACTAATTTTTCTAAGTTCATCACTCCAAATTCCTCTCCATATTCTTTTGATACCTTTTAAAACAGACTACTTGTTATTTCCTCAACATTCCCACTTCTACTTGTGTGCATTTTTTTTTTTTTTGAGACAGATTCTTACTATCTTGCCCCAGGCTAGAGTGCTATGGCATCATAGCTCACAGCAACCTCAAAATCCTGGGCTCAAGTGATCCTCTGGCCTCAGACCCCCAAGTAGCTGGGACTATAGGCATGTGCTAATACATGGAGCTTTGTTCAATTTTTTTATTTTCAGTTTTAGTACAGATGGGGTCTTTTTTTCAGGCTGGCCTCAAACTCCTTATTCAAGCAATCCTCCTTCCTTGGCCTCCAGGAAGTGCTAGGATTATAGATGTGAGCCACTGCACCCAGCCCTTGCTTCTGTTTCCTTTCTTTCTTTTAACTCTGTGGACAACTCCAGCATTAAAGCTGTGCCCAATTTCTCCCCATTAGTGAAATCTTTCATATCTCAGGGAAAAACCCACTTTATTTCTGTGCCAACTGTGTCTTGCTCATATTTCTATTGATGTTGTTGAACATTATAATGTTTTATCATGTTTTAAATTGACAGGTAAAATTATATCTATTTCACACAGCATGTTTTGAAGTATGTATACACTGTTGGATATTTTCATCTAGTTAATGCATAAATGCATTCCCTTATACATTTGTCATTTTTGTGGTGAGAACAACTAACATCCATTCTTTTTGCATTCTTAAAAATACGATGTAGTGTCATTAACTATTCTGTACAATAGATCTCTTAAACTTGTTTTTGTTTGCTTTTCTGTTAATCTTTCCACTCAACTGCCCTGCTTGGTATCCATGAGTATTTTGCATTTGATGGCAGGGCTGTATTTTTAGTCATCTTTGAATTTCCAAAATTTGACACAGCATTTGGCATATGGTAGGTCATTAGTAAATCTATTGAAGGGATGAAATTTATGAGTAAACTTAGCCACTGAATACAACTGTCTTGGTAGAAAATGGTGGAGTGATTCATTGGTAGAGAATAGCAGCAGTGATTATACTTGTGAATGACTATGCCTCTCTCACTTAATAGAGTTGACAAATATATACATCTTGAAAAACTTTATTGTGCTCATGCATTCTTTACATAATATGGCAAAGAGTCACTAAATTAAAAGTCACTCTTAGAATGTTGCTGGTCTACCAAAGAAGGGATATTTTGTGCAGTATAGTTGTGAAGGCTAAGTTAGGATGACTGAAATCTGAGATCTTGAAAAGTAATAAATTAAAGTGGGGGTAACAATAGGTAAGTACACACAAAACCACTCAAAAAAAAAAAGTCTTTCCTGTAAGCTGCTTTTGTATCCACTCTGCCTTCGTGATAAGGGAGGAGAGAATCAAATTGAAGTGTTTAGCGATTATATATCAGAAACTACGCTATGTTCTTTCATGTTATTTTAAACAAGGTGTTTCATCATCTCCATTTCAAAAACTAGGCACTGAAATTCAGTGAGATGATGTAACTCCTCCCAGTCACAGAGCTCAAGTGGCAGTACCCGAATCAAGCCAGGGTTCTGGTTTTAAGGCCATAACTCTTTTATCTATGTAATGCTTTCTGCTTCTTTTCTCCATCAAAATATAGGACAAAACATGATGTAGAAAAGACACAGTCATTAACAATAAAGAGGACCAAGGCGCTACTGCAGTTGAAGAGGCAGAGGCAGCACAGGATGGGTGAGGTGAGATTTGCTGCTGCAACTCTTACGGGGGCTGATGATGTAGAAACTCAGTTGAGCACAGAACCTCCTCTTGGTTCACTTTCAAACAATGATTGAGAGACAGTAAACACAGTGTCTGTGTCATAGAGGACTGAAATGCTCTACTGGAGCTTGAAGTCGGGGTGTCCATCTGTCCTAGCTTTAATGGAATTGACTGGGCTTTACTATCTCTGCTTTCTGCCAAACAGAATCAAAAGACATCAGTGTTTGTAATTTAGGAGCCGTTTTTGGCTACATAAGTGGCCGTTAGTAGAATTTATGGGCAGTAAAGCTTGATTCGGGGCCAGCCGGTAGCAAAACTAGGGAGCAGGCAATTCCTCCTCAGCAGCCTCTGTATTTGTAAGGATTCCATTCTTCTCAGGGACCATTAGTAGGGAAAGAAGGTCTTTCAAACATTCTAGTAATTAATAGCAAGATGTTGGTGACATCTGCCACCTGTCTCCCTGACTGTCACCCAACAATAGGTATTTGCCCTTTAAAGTATTTTAAGCTCTGTTTTTGTAGGGTGGTTACACTGGAGGTTACAATAGGGTACTCAGTTTGCTGACTACCCATAAAGCTGCCTTTTTTGGCTTTTTTCTTCTGTGGAAGGCTATGAGTTACCTCTCTTGCATGACTCAAGTCATACCTTCCTGGGATCAATTAAATACTTTTTCTTAAGGATAGTACTGGACAGATAAAAATTCATTTGTAATACCAATTATCAGCCTTCAGAAATCAGATAAAAACACTAATGTTTTCACCTTATGTTTCTATTCTGTGAACATTTTAAACAACATAAATTGCCAAACCAAAACAGACACATAAGACTGAGTTATATAGTTAGATATGTTTTTTACTTGAGGAAAAGCTAAAAGTCCTGCTCACTTACCCTATTTGACAGAGAATCTGTCCTTCTAAAGAAAAATTAAAGGTTCCACAAGGCCTGGGAATTACTCTTCTGCTGGATGGCTTCCATTTTCACACTGTGCCCCCTCCCCAGATGCTCCCTGCTCTTTGCCCTGGGAGGCTGACCAACGGGCTGGCTTCCAATTGGGATGAATTAATGAGGAACATTGCTGAAAGATCTGAAGGGGGGCCTGGGGTGAGATCTGGGCATTTATTTTATGGCTTCCACACTGCAGCATCCCCGTGGGCTGGCTGTGGTCTCCTACAAGTCTCAGCTTCTGTATCTGTAGCTTCTGGTACCTGCTTCCTCCATCTACCCTCTTCAGACTTAGACATATTAACAGCTTCCTGATGTTACTAGCCCCAGCGCATGGCACTATCCCCTGAGTCCCTGCCCCTTGCCCAAATTTTAAAACAAAAAACAATTTTCCTATTAAACTTCTTTGACATCATCCAATTTAAGGTTGCCATCTGTTTCCTTTGGGGACTCTGACTGAAAAAAGGCCTATAACCAGGTTTACTTTTATTGTGAAACCTCACTATGGTCCTTGGGGAAATTAGAAAAAAATGATTCTACGAAGTCACGTGGTCAAAAACACCTGGTTAAGCCTAGAAAAGCACCAGGAAACCAGATGAATTTCTTAGGCCAGACACTGGTCGTTATGACGTGGTTCACATTCACCCGCTAAAACATGCTTTCTAGCCAAGGTTTTAATAGCAAAATAAAAGGTTTGGAGTCAGCTTTGCTCTCCATAGTCCAAGGGCATATTTCCCAGTTACTTCTAAATGACTTCTTTCTTAAAAGATCCAAAATATGAGTTGCTATGAAATGCTGCCTTTTTTCCAATGACCATAAAATTCATTTGTATCAGCAGTGTGATCATTGACGTCTTGTGGAAGATAAATTGTACCTTATAAGGCCATAGCACAGGGCACACTGGAGTCCAAATGCCAGCAGGACTCCTGGCAATAATTCCAGAATTCCAGGCAAGTGTTAAATAATAACAAGCACAAAGTATTTGAAGTAGTGATATAATGAAATCTCCTACCATGTCTGCCTCCAGCAGAAACTTAGTGGCATTAGCAGTGAGGGACGTTTTTGGGGGAGCCTCATTTTCCTCTTCAGTGGTATTGGGATCAGTAATTTAGAACAAAAAAAGAAAGAAAGAAAGAAAGAAAGCACTTTGGTACCTGGCACAGCTAAACGTTATGAATCATCAAGCCAGTCTAGGAGCAGCAAGGTAGATGACAGTGACCTCCCTGGTCAGGTTTTAGCTTCCTATATGTCTGGCACGCAAAACAGGGGTTTAAAATAGCTTTCTTGCAGGTTGCATGTGACTCGTCACTGGACTCAGGCAGCACAAAAGGGTTGATTAGGGAGGTAAAAAAAGAGGATCTTCTCCTGAGATGACTTCCAAAAGCTGCCTCTTACAGCACAAATCTCCCTTTGAAAATGCAGAACTTGCTGGAAAGGCAGTAGCATTCTCCTCTTCAAGTGACTGAATTTTGCTTGGGAATCCTTTATTATTATTATTATTATTATTGTTATTTTAACAGGATTGCCCTCTAGCTTCAACAGTATTTACTCTGGGGAGATATAAGGAAGTGAAAATTCAATGGACAATCCCCAAAGCCATCCTTTTCACTGGCCATGGGCAGAGAGAGTCCGTCCATCCCCCTCTTTCAGAAAGTAGAAAGGTTTGAGCAATGGCTCCTTGACCTGCTCTGGCTGCCAGCAGAGTTGCAGGGAAGTCCCTTCTCATCATTTGGGAGCCCACAGAAAGTGATGATGACCCCCTGCATGGTCTGGCTGCCGGCTGGGAAGCCTGGGCAGCAGGTTCTGCTCTGCAAGGGGTTGGGGAAGGGGGTGGTTCAATTTTCATGTCCTGATGAAGTAAAATTGCTCCCTGGAGGAACATGATGGAACAGCTGTCGTACCACCACCAGCTGCTCCAGAACTTTGCATTTTGTGTTATTCTCTAAATGTTGAACAAAACAAGGAGAAGCACTAAGAAGTGAAGAAAAATAAAACAGAGGAAGGTAGGATTAAAAAGAAGAAAAGTGTGTAGTAGGCACAGGAACCATGAGCCAGTGGTTCTCAACCTTCCTAATGCCGTGATGTATTTTCATTGTTACAAAGGGGTGTCGACCCACAGGTTAAGAACCGCTGCGAGCAGAGGATTTGCAAGGTGGCGCTGATCACTGATCCAAGTATTTTCATGCTGGAGACAGCCCACAAGGAAAGCTTCACAAAGATCCTCTGAAAGCTAGCTTAGATTGTGGACAAAATCCTCTGTGCTTAGAGTCAGCAATGAGGAGAAAACAGAGGAAGAAGAAGGAGGACAGGAGAAGAATGAGAAGGAGAAGATACAGAGGAGGACAAAGAGCAGAGGAGGGGGAGAGAGAAAAATGGAAAGAAGTGGGGGCAAAAACATCCCAATTAAAAAATTTAGAAGAAAATTCTCAAAAAAAATTTGGTTTTTCAGTTCCTCTTTCTTCTATCTATCCAACATTTCACAAGTGTTTATTTTAAATTAAAGAAACAATCACACAGAACTTATATTTTCTGTATAAATTCACTGGCAGAATTTCTTCCTCCTGAGATCTTGGACAGGGGACTACCAGCTGGTTTTATTCCTTAGGTCCCTGGTTAGGTAGACATTGTCCCAGTGAGGCTAAGAAGCTTAAAGTTACAGAATGATGGGACAACAAGACAAGATGTTCTTGTGTTTAACCTCTGTTAAGAAGAAATTTTCACCTGTTTGCTACTAGTTCCTGGTCATTTGGGCTCAATTACTCAGGAAATCTTCTTGAGAGAGGCCTCATGCTCACGCATTTTGGTAGCAAACAAGCCAGTGTGATGTCGTTCCAGATGCTCACATGCTCCCAAACCTATTTCACATCTTCTGCTTAGTTGGATGGGACTTGATTGTACATGCTGTCTGGCTTCACTGACCTGAAACAGGGGATCAACTAGTTCTGAAGCAAAACTCAGTTTCATTAACAGGAGCAGAGTGGAGTGCAGAATGAAAACACTGGAAATAAAAACAGGGTAAAACATCCCTGTTTACAAATCACTCTGTCTGTGAGTGCTGGAGAATAGAGGAGGACTTTCACTTTTAAGCCCAGAGACGCTGGCCATCATCTGCTGTTCTGGGTCACCAAAAGTAGAAATTCTTAATTCACACCCCAAGGATGGACCTCCTTATTATAATGGAGAAAAGAATAATTTACTCCTAGATCTGCAAAGCTAGATCTGTAGCAAAGGTTGAGTTTTCAATTAAATCATGGCTATTGAGCTCCTAGCTCAAGGCACTGCAGGGAAATCAGGCAATTTACTCATCCTTCTTTCCTGCCCTCAGTGTTCTTACATGGGTCACTATGAAAGTTTTGAGATACATAAGAATCAAGAAATGTGAAATCTGCCCTGACGGAAAAAAATTAAACCTTCCCAACACACCTATAAGCAAATTGAAATTCACACAGGTGAATCAGAAAGGACACTGTCCACCATGTTTCTTGGAAATGAAATAATGGACCATGACCCAGACCATCTCAAGACTTTCATAGTGACCCATGTACAATCCAGAGATGAAGAAAGGCACATAGACAACCATGGCATAATGAGACTGGTGACACTGTGGAATACAGCACCAAACCAAAACATTTTGTGGGAAAGAGAGATTATTTCTGTATGCTGTAAACGTCTTTGAGGACATAGCCTTCATTATGTGGGATGTGAGGGATGAGGAAGGTGAA
>CAUYRH010005790.1:0-24193 GCA_963574655.1 Perodicticus potto
CGGGCGCCTGCAGTCCCAGCTACTTGGGAGGCAGAGGCAGGAGACTCGCTTGAGCCCAGGAATTGGAGGTTGCTGTGAGCTGTGATGCCACAGCACTCTATCCAGGGTGATGGCTTGAGGCTCTGTCTCAAAAAAAAAAAAAAACACAAATTATCATGTAGTTCTAGAGACCAGAATTTAGACATCATCTCATCAAGCTAAAATCAAGATGTTGGCAGGGCTGCATTTCTTCTGTAAACTCCAGAGAGAAATTGTTATTTGCCTTTCTGTTTCTAGAGGCTGCCTGAATTCCTCAGCTCATGACCCCTTCCACCATCTCAAAGTCAGCAATGGCTCATCAATGTAACCCTTTCTTCTGTCTCCTTCTTCCACTTGTAAAAAAGAACTCACGTGGGCTCAGCGCCCATTAGCTCAGCAGTTGTGGCACCAGCCACATGCGCCAAGGTTGGCAGGTTTGAGCCCAGCCTGGGCCAGCTAAACAATGGCAACTACAAAAAAAAAAATTGCTGGGCATGGTGACAGGAGTCTGTAGTCCCAGCTACTTGGGAGGCCGAGGCAAGAGAATCGCTGAAGCTCAAGAATTTCAGGTTACTATGAGCTGTGACGCCACAGCACTCTACTGAGGGCAACATAGACTCTGTCTCATAAAAAAAAAAAGGAAAAAAGAAAAGAACTCTTGTGGGTCAGGCATGGTGGCTCACGTCTGTAATCCCAGCACTCAAGAAGGTCGAGGCGGGTTGATTGTTTGAGCTCAGGAGTTCAAGACCAGCCTGAGCAAGAGCAAGACCCCCATCTCTAAAAATAGCCAGGTGTTGTGGCAGTTGCCTGTGTTCCAGCTATTAGGGAGGCTGAGACAAAAGGATGACTTGAGCCCAAGAGTTTAAGGTTGCTGTGAGCTATGATGCCATGACACTCTAACAATGTCTAAGTAAAACTCTGTCTCAAAACAAACACTGAAAAAAAGCAAGACCCCGTCTCCACTAAAAAAATAGAAAAACTGCAGCTCAGCCATAGCTCAGTGCTTAGGGCGCCAGCAACATACTCTGGGTTCGAACCTGGCCTGGGCCTGCTAAAAACAACAATAACAACTACAACAACAACAACAAAAATAGTTGGGCATTGTGGCAGGTGCCTATAGTCCCAGCTACTTGGGAGGCTGAGGCAAAAGAATGGCTTAAAGCCAAGAGTTTGAGGTTGCCGTGAGCTGTGATGATGCCACAGAACTTTACTGAGGGCAACATAATGAGACTATCTCAAAAAAAAAAAAAAAAAAAATAGAAAAACTGAGACAAGAGGATCACTTCAGCCCAAGAGTCAGAGGTTGCTTTCAGCTATGACACTATAGCATTTTACCCAAGGTGTCAGCTTGAGAATCTGTCTTAAAAAACAAACGTTGTGGCTCGGTGCCTGTGGCTCAACGGGCTAAGGCGCCAGCCACGTACACCTGAGCTGGCGGGTTTGAAGGGTTTGAATCCGGCCCGGGCCCACCAAACAACAATGACGGCTGCAACCAAAAAAATGGCTGGGCGTTGTGGCGGGCGCCTGTGGTCCCAGCTACTTCGGAGGTAGAGGCAGGAGACTCGCTTGAGCCCAGGAATTGGAGGTTGCTGTGAGCTGTGATGCCACAGCATTCTATTCAGGGTGACAGCTTGAGGCTCTGTCTCAAAAAAAAAAAACAAAAAACGTTGTGGCAGACACCCATAGTCCCAGCTACTCGGGAGGCTGAGGCAGGAGAATCACCTAAGACCAAGAGTTAGAGGTTGCTATGAGCTGTGACGCCATGGCACTATACTGAGGGTGACAAAGTTGGACTCTGTCTCTAAAAAAATAATAAAATAAAATAAAAAAAAAACAAAGGGTGGTGCCTGTGGCTCAGTGAGTAGGGTACCAGCCCCATATACTGAAGGTGGTGGGTTCGAACCCAGTCCTGGCCAGACTGCAACAACAAAAAAATAGCCAGGCATTGTGGCAGGCACCTGTAGTCCTAGCTACTCGGGAGGATGAGGCAAGAGAATCGCCTAACCCCAAGGGCTGGAGGTTGTGAGCTGCCACAGCACTCTACTGAGGGTGATAAAGAGACTGTCTCAAAAACAAATAAACAAACAAAAACAAACGCCCTCATCGAGTAGGGCACCAGCCCCATATACCGAAGGTGGCAGGTTCAAACCTGACCTCAACCGAACTGCAAAAACAGAAAAATAGCCAGGTGGTGTGGCGAGTGCCTGTAGTCCCAGCTACTCGGGAAGCTGAGGCAAAAGAATCGCCTAAGCCCAGGAGTTGGAAGTTGCTGTGAGCTGTGTGATGCCACAGCACTCTACTGAGGGTGATAAAGTGAAACTCTGTCTCTACAAAAAATCCCCAAACTTCTTGTGATATGCTTTCCACCTTTTTAATCCAGAATAATCTCCCCATCTCCAGGTCACATGACTGGGTATGGGATTTTTAATTTTTTTTTTTTTGTGATAGAGTCTCACTTTGTCACCCTCAGTTGAGTGCATGGAGTCATAGCTCACAGCATCCTCAAACTCCTGGGCTCAAGCAATTCTCTTGCCTCAGCTTCCCAAGTAACTGGGACTAAAGGCACCCACCACAATGCCCAGGTAGTTTTAGAGACGAGGTCTCACCCTGGCTCAGGCTGGTCTTGAACTCGGGAGCTTGGGCAGTGCCTGTGGCTCAGTGGGTAGGGTACCGACCCCATATACCGAGGGTGGCGGGTTCAAACCCGGCCCCAGCAAAAATGCAACAAAAAAATAGGGGGGTGTTTGGCAGGTGCCTGTACTCCCAGCTATCCTGGAGGCTGAGGCAAGAGAATCATCTAAGCCCAGGAGTTGGAGGTTCTATGAGCAGTGATGCCACAGCACTCTACCAAGGACAATAAGGTGAGACTCTCGTCTCAAAAAAATAAAAAAACAGCCAGTGAGCTCAGGCAGGCATTCCATCACCTTAGCCTCCCAGAGTGCTAGGATTACAGGTGTGAGCCATTGTGCCCAGCCAGGGATTTTTAAATTCTTTTTTCTTTTAGAGACGAAGTCTCACATTACCGTCTCGGTAGAGTGCCATTGTGTCACAGCTCACAGCAATCTCCAACTCCTGGGCTTAGGTGATTCGCTTGCCTCAGCCTCCCAAGTAGCTGGGACAACAGGTGCCCGCCAGAACGCCCGGCTATTTTTTGTTGCAGTTTGGCTGGGGCCGGGTTTGAACCCACCACCCTCGGTATATGGGGCCAGTGCCCTACTCACTGAGCCACAGGCACCACCTGGTTTTTAAATTCTAAATGGACATGTCCAGGTGTCTTCAGAAACATGGAACTAATCTGCCTTTTATCCAGAAGGGTTCCCCACAACCTCAAACCCTCTGGACTCTCATTTTTTTCTGTTCTTCTCAATTCTGTAACAAGAACATGATTCGAGTGTTACTGCTGTGGATGCTGCTCCTTCTGACAACTGCTCATATATGCCACCTCTTCCATGAACAAAAAAGGGTATGTGCCCCCCACTTGTCACATCTTCATACCCCTGGTCATTAGTTGCTTTTTTTTTTTTTTGGATACAGAGCCTCAAGCTGTAGCCCTGGGTAGAGAGCCGTGGCATCACAGTTCACAGCAATCTCCAACTCATGGGCTCAAGCATTCTCCTGCCTCTGCCTCCCAAGTAGCTGGGATCACAGGTGCCTGCCACAGTGCCGGCTATTTTTTAATTGCAGCCGTCATTGTCATTTGGCAGACCCGGGCTGGATTCGAACCCACCAGCTCAAGTGTATGTGGCTGGTGCCTTAGCTGCTTGAGCCACAGGTGCCAAGCCCATTAGTTGCTTTTATTAGATAGTTTGCCTGTTACATTTGCCCCGGACAGCTCAGTGGCTCTGTCAACCTTGAGGGTGGATGCCAGAATTTACCTCTTCACATTAGAAACTGGACCAGACCACCCATACACAGTGGTGCACTCACCCCTTCCATTCTCAGGGCTGAGACTGGTGAACCCGGAAGAAACTGGCTTCTCTCTCTTTTTTCTTTTTTCAAATATTTTGTTTTATTAGTTTCCAATCCTATGGAGGTTTTTTTTTAATTTGGTTTTTGATTTTTCTATTGAGACAGAGTCTCACTTTGTTGCCCTTGGTAGAGTGCTGTGGCATCACAGCTCAAAGCAACCTCAGATCTTTGGGCTCAAGCGATTCTCTTGCCTCAGCCTCCCAGGTAGCTGGGACGGGCACCCACCACAACGCCCAGCTATTTTTTTGTTTTAGCAGGCCCAGGCTGGGTTAGAACCCACGAGCCCCAGCTCATGTGGCTGGTGCCCTACCCACTGAGCTACAGGCGGCACCTCTCTTCTCATACTATGCTAGTTGTTGGGGGGTCTCTACAGGGTCCCCTAAGTTTCATGTGTGAAGGCAACTTATTCTAGGGTGCCAGTCTGCCACATTGATATCTAATCAACCCCTGTTCCAGGAATGCCTCTATGTTATCTACTATTACCTTAAATCCTGGCCTTAGATAGATGGAAATGATCCTGCCCATAAATCATGCCCTTAGGCAGATTCACACAGAATTCTCTAGTTTCCCTGAGGGTCCAATTTTAATTGTTTTGGTCATTTCTTCCCTATAGTATACAAGCCTTGTGTCTGGGGAGTAATGGTGCAGGGATCCACCATCTCTTCTCATATTGCCACCTAAGACATGGCCTCTGTTTGTAAGTCCCTATTAAATGTTTCTTTCTAGGCTGGGAGCAGTGGCTCATGCCTATAATCCTAGCACTTTAGAAGGCTAGGCAGGAGGTCACGGGAGGCCAGGATTTCAAGACCAGCCTGACCAAGAGCAAGACCCTGTCTCTACAAAAAATAGAAAAATGAGCCAGGTATGGTATGCCCTGGTAGGCTGAGGCAGGAGGATAACTGGAGTCCGTAAGTTTGCGGTTGCAGTGAGCTATGATGACACCACTGTATTTTAGCCTGGGAAACAAAGCAAGTCCCTGTCTCAAACAAACAAACAAAAAAAGAAATAGGAAGTTGTTTTTTTTTTTTGAGACAGAGCCTCAAGCTATCACCCTGAAAGAGAGTGCCGTGGCATCACAGCTCACAGCAACCTCCAATACCTGGGCTCAAGCAAGTCTCCTGCCTCCGCCTCCCAAGTAGCTGGAACTATAGGTGCCCGCCCCAACACCCGGCCATCTCTTGGTTGCAGCCGTCATTGTTGTTTGGCGGGCCCGGGCTGGATTCGAACCTGCCAGCTCAGGTGTATGTGGCTGGCGCCTTAGCCCATTTAGCCACAGGTGCCAAGCCAAGAAATAGGAAGACTTCCTATACTATTTGGCCAGCACTTTGGGAGGTCCAGGTGGAATGACAGCCTGACACAGGGAGTTTGAGACCAGCCTGAGCAATATAGTGAGACCTTCTCTCTACAAAAAATATAAAACTTAACTGGGTCTAGTAGTACACACCTGTAGTCCCAGCACTTTGAGAGGCAGAAGTAAGATTGCTTGAGTCCAGAAGTGTGAGGCGCCAATGAAGTAGGCTCCATTGTGCCACTGCACTTCAGCCTGAATGACACAGACCTTGTCTCTTAAAAAAAAAAAAAAAAGACCCACACGCAGCACCTATAGCTCAGTGGTGAGGGCACAAGCCACATACACCGAGGCAGGTGGGTCCAAACCCAACCCGGACCTGCTAAACAATGACTACTGCAACAAAAAAATAGCTGGCCATGGCGGCAGATGCCTATAGTCCCAGCTACTTGGGAGGCTGAGGCAAGAGAATCGCTTGAGCCCAAGAATTTGAGGTTACTGTGAGCTGTGATGTCATGGCCCTCTACTGAGGGCAACATAGTGAGACTCTCTCTTAAAAAAAAAAAAAAAAAAAAAAACAACAACAAAAACAAAACCCCCAAACACCCAACACTTATTAAAAAACTATGCTAATTACAGCAGTGTAGAATAAGGTGAAACAAAAAGATCAATACTATGAAATATTGGCTCAGCGCCTATAGCTCAAGAGGCTAAGATGCCAGCCACATCCATGGAAGCTGGTGGGTTCAAATCCAGCCTGGGCCTGCCAAAACAATGACAACTACGACCAAAAAAATAGCCAGGTGTTGTGGCAGGCACCTGTAGTTCCAGCTACTTGGGAAGCAGAGGCAAGAGAATCGCTTAAGCCCAAGAGTTGGAAGTTGCTGTGAGCTGTGATGCCACAGCACTCTACCTAGGGTGACAACTTGAGACAAAATTTTATATATAGGCTGGGCGAGGTGGCTCGCTCTTATAATCCTAGCCCTCTAGGTGGCTGAGGCAAGCAGATTGCTTGAGCTCAGGAATTTGAGACAACCTCATCTCTAAAAAATAGCTAGGCGTTGTGCCGTGCACCTGTAGTCCCAGCTACTTGGAATCTCCTAATGAGGCTGAGGCAAGAGAATCACTTGAGCCCAAGAATTTGAGGTTGCTGTGAGCTATGATGCCATAGCACTCTACAGAGGGTAACAAAATGAGACTCTTTCTCAAAAAGAAAATATTGATATATAATAGTTGTACATATTTTAGGGGTACATTTTTTTGTTTGTTTGGTTTTTTTTTTTTTTTGGAGACAGAATCTCAAGATGTTGCCCTGGGTAGAGTGCCATGGCATCATACCTCACAGTAATCTCCAACTCTTGGGTTCAAGTGATCCTCTTGCCTCAGTTTTTCTACTTCAGTAGAGATGGGGGTCTCGCTTTTGCTTAGGCTGGTCTCAAACTCATAAGCTCAAACTATCCACTTGCCTCAGCCTCCCAGAGTGCTAGGATTACATGTGTAAGCCACCTTGTCTGGCCTACATGTGATATTTGGATAACATGTATACAGTACATAATTGGTCTATCCCACCTCAAATATTTATCTTCTTTATGCTGGAACATTACAATTCTCTTCCAGCTATTTTTACATATGCAATAAATTACTGTTAATTGTAATTTCTCTGCTGTACTGTTGAATATTAGAACGTATTCCTTCCACACAGTGAGTTTTTTTTTAACGTTATATCCATGCCCTCTGACCCAACACCTGCCAATAAAGGGCTTGGCTAAATAACTCATTGCCCCTTCCACCTGGGGCTTCCTCAACCATGGTGGGAACAACACTACAATTCACCCTATGAGAGTGGGAAAGATGAGCTGTGAATTGACAAGCACTGGCCTGGCCCCAGGGGAGGCCTTGAGGGTTACTAGACACAAGTCTATTCTTCTTGTTGTTGATAACAATCCACTCCAATGACACTGTAAGTTGGGGTCAATACTCTATAGATGAAGAAACTGAGGCTCTGATAGATGGCCAGAGCAACTATACCAACAGCAGGGCATCAGGTAGGGAATTTTCCCTGCACCTTTTGCATTTAATCCCCACAAATATCCCTCAAGAGAGGTGTGATCATCAATCCATTTTCCATTGGAGGAAACTGAGCCACAGGAAGCAGATATATCTAGACCCAGGGTCAAATCCAGCACACATCACCAGTTTCCCTACATCTCTAGCACATCAAGCATTTGGTAATCTGTTAACCAAGTGGAACTCCTCAGCCTAAATCCAGATGCTAGCTTTGTCTGATACTAAGAAATGCACTAATACAGCCTCACTGTCCAGAGACACTTAAACTGGACACTACAGTAATGCAGCATTCCTCATGGCAGGATGGCCAAAACTTAAAATCTGGCACAGCATGATGCATGCAAGAGATACAGAGCTATCTGGTCTCAGGCTGGCACTAGGCAATGGGTATTGTGGTGCAGGAGCCCAGGAAAACCTGGATAACAGGGCCTGGAAGATCTCAAAGGATGGTCACAAGACATGGCAGGAGCATGGTACCGAAATGGGAGTGGCAAGCACCAGTCTCTGCAGCTTTCTCCATACACTAAGCTTCTCCTTTCCGGGTTGGTCTCTGGTCCTAACGGGTGATAAGGGCCTTGATGTAACAAGGCCCTACTATGTTCAGGGTAGAAGAAAGTGCCCATTGTGCACGAGAGGGAGGCAAGCTGAAGGTGCAGCAAGAGTGGCCAGTCTGGGTCTCTAATGTTATGTTTGTATAGCTCCAAACACCCTTCTTGCTCAGGGTCCCTCCTGAAGGAAACAGGAATGCGACCCAACTTGAAAACTTAATTTTCGCAGTAAACAGCACCGGGCCTCTGCTACTATATGAACCCAGCTCTCTACTTCCCTTCCCAGCCTGGAGCAAACAGGCGTGTAAAGGAACGCCTACAATGTGTAGAGGAGAATCACAATGGGCCCGCATCCAAGTCCAGTTGTATGAAAAGGGCTGCAGTTCTACAGGGGACATGCAGAAAAGTCAGAGAAATAGCAAGTGACAATAACGACCACTTGTGCGATAATTTGAGTGCACAGCCGCCACAGATGAACAGCAGAACGCAAGCTAAAATGACCGAGACTCAGAAGGGCACTACCTCCGCCCCAGGCTGCCGGGCGGACAGGCAGAGGCTCCATTCCTACCCCAGGGTTCGCGGAAGTATCACTCGCTTCCCTAGGACAGTGGCACAGCACGGCTGCCCGAAGGCTCTTATGAGATGCCGCCTGCGCTTCCTCCTAAAAAGCCCGGTTCCGACCTCGCAGGGACCCCAGGGCCAGAGGAGGAGGCCGAGGCACGGTGGCGCACCGTCAAGGGATCGGTGGGGTTGCGGCCTGCAGTACTACCAGGGGGCAGTAGAATCCAAGTGTTACTGTGGAGGGCTATCTGTTGTCACCGTCATGCTCCCGCGCCTGCCTACGCCGCCTAGCCTACAACTCCCAGTGCCTGAGGATCACCGCTGGTCACAGAGCCAGCCAGCTACCTCCCAGTCGCCCCGGCATCCGCACGCGCCTGCCCACAGTTCCCACAACGCCGTAAACGACGTTTCCGGTTGTGGGCCCGGACGGACTACGCTTCCCAAGGGCCTCAGTAGCCGCTCAGCTCTGCCCAGTTTCCTCAAGGATCCGAGAGACGCTTCCTTCGCCGACCTGGCACAGACTACACTTCCTAGAAGCCTCGGGAGCCGCTCGCCCCGGTCCAAATGTCCCACAAGGCCCCTAGCGACGCTTCTGGTCCCTGAGCCAGCACGGACTACATTTGCCAGGAACCTTGGTAGCCGCTCGCAACCTCCCACAGCTCCCACCGCGCCCTGAGCCGGCGCAGGCAGCACTTAACAGATCCGAGGCGCCGTCTCTCGCCTATCTACCTTTCAGCAATGCTCCAGGCAGTATGTCCATCACCTGAGATGTGTACCCTCCAATTTCCGGAGGCCTCCCTGCCTATACAACTCGCCCAGGGTCTTTGACCTTGCTGTTCACTCTGCGAGGAACGCTCCTCTCCCAATTACCTCCTGCTTACCTTTAGCTTTAGTCCAACCCTTGTCTGACCGCCCATTCTTAGCCCTTCTCCGCTACATAATTCAGAACACAGGTCACAGAGGATGACCCACATTTGCTGGCCCACCACATCCAGGCCCGGCCCCTTTATTGGCCACAAAAGACCCACAGATGGAGTCAGGGTTATTTCTCCTCCTAGGTGTGGCTGCAAGACTGGCCGGCTCCCCCACACACACACCGCTTTGGCCTTACCCAAGCAGGGTCATCCCACAGGGGATGTCAGGAGAGACCCTAAAGCAAGTTCTCTGGAGGCACTGGCCCTGCAATCCCCCACTCTTCCTTCATCCATGGAGGCTCACAGACTTACGTGTATACATTTAAGTTTACTCTTGCACTGCTACAGGTCCCACTGTCAATTCCAGCCCAATGAGGTTGGGGATACGGTCAGGCTGGGATTCATGACAACCTTAGGCAGGCCCAGGGCGAAGACGACAGGGGAGGGGTGTAGTCGGCATTGGTCCCTGCCCCTGTGGGCTGGTCAGATGATCAGAGCCTCCAGGTTCCCTCACACACAGCCTGGTAGATGTCCGGTGTCAGAGGCAGGAAGGTCTGGGCCCGGTGATCCAGTATAAACAAGGGGTCAACGACAACACCCACGTTGAAGCCCTCACGCACCAATCGAGTCTTCACCAATTTGAACGTGCTCGTGATCTCCACAGTGTCCTGCAGGGCAGTGATCGTGACCTCCTTAATGTGACATACTACTAGCCGTGATTTCTCACCCACCTACTCCTGCTACCTAGGACTCACCTGGATACGGATGAAATGAGGGGCAGCGTAGGCAGGGAGCCACGCACGAACGTGCCGGTAGAGCTTCTGCCCATCGAAAGTCTGGCCGGGAACCAGCTGCACCGCAGCCATACCCACCTTACCCTCACACCCTAGGAAAAATACTGGTTACTCTCAGCTGACCCATCTCGAGTGGCCCCTAACTGACCCTCTAGCTCAGCTCTGCTCAGTGGCTGTATGACCAGGCAAGTCTCTAAATCTTCCTATACCCTAGCAGTTCTCCACCTGTAAAACTGGAACATCCCCCAGCCTGAGCAAAGCAAAACCCATCTCTATTAAAAATAGAAAAACTAGGCTCGGCGCCTGTGGCTCAACAGGCTAAGGCGCCAGCCACGTACACCTGAGCTGGCGGGTTCGAATCCAGCCCGGGCCCGCCAAACAACAATGATAGCTGCAACCAAAAAATGGCCGGGCGTTGTGGCAGGCGCCTGTGGTCCCAGCTACTTGGGTGGCTGAGGCAGGAGACTCGCTTGAGCCCAGGAATTGGAGGTTGCTGTGAGCTGTGATGCCACTGCACTCTATCCAGGGTGACAGCTTGAGGCTCTGTCTCAAAAAAAAAAAAAAAAAGAAAGAAAAAGAAAAACTAGGGCGGTGCCTGTGGCTCAGTGAGTAGGGCACCAGCCCCATATACTGAGGGTGGCGGGTTCAAACCCGGCCCAAGCCAAACTACAAAAAAAAAAAAAGAAAGAAAAACTAGCCGGGTCTTGTGGCGGGCTCCTGTAGTACCAGCTACTCGGGAGGCTGAGGCAGAGCATCGCTTGAGCCAAAGAGTTTGAGGTTGCTGTGATCTATAACGCCACTGCACTCAACCCCAGAGCAACTGGGACTCTGCCCCCCACCCCCAAATTGGAACATTCACAAAGTGCCAATAACCCACAAAGTTGTTGGTTTAAAATGAAGCAAACCCTCCGCACCTGGCACAGACACGCCGTAGACATTAACCTCCTGCAGGAAGTCCACCTGCAACAGTACGCCCTCCACCTCCCGCGTGGACACGTTCTCACCCTTCCATCTGCAAGATTGGAGAGTCAGCTGCGAACACGCCACGCCCCTGGCAAGGAGGAGGCCCTGCCTCCCGCCCTCCAAGCCCCGCCCACTCTAGGATCCGGAAGTCCCCTAACGTGCTCCAGAAGACGGGTCCCCCTAGTCCCGCCCCATACCGGAAGGTATCCCCAAGGCGGTCGCGGAAGTAGAGGAAGCCTTCACGATCCATGGCCACTGTGTCCCCGGAGTTGTAGTAAACGTCACCCGTGCGCCGCACGTCCCGCACCAACTTCCGTTCTGACTGCTCTCGGGGACCACGGTAGCCAAGGAAAGGGTGGCGGCCTACCACCTGGGTCAAAAGGAGCCCTGTCTCTCCTGGAGTAGGAGCGGAAGTGAAGTTATCAGCCAGGAACTAGAACCCCTGGAGCCCACGGCCCCCTGCTGGAGGTATCCAACGATAAAGTTCGCTTTATCACCCAGGCCCCTGCCAGAGGCTGACCCAAAAATATAAGGACCCTAAGAGACTGGGGCAGGGGCACACAGAAAATGAGAGAAGTAGAGAGAAAGTAGCATCACGGAGCCAATAAAGAAACAGGAGAGGACAGCGCCTGCGGCTCAGTGAGTAGGGCGCCGGCCACATATACCGAGGGTGGCGGGTTCAAACCCAGCCCCGGCCAAACTGCAACAAAAAATAGCCGGGCATTGTGGTGGACGCCTTGGTCCCAGCTACTTGGGAGGCTGAGGCAAGTGAATCGCCTAAGCCCAGGAGTTGGAGGTTGCTGTGAGCTGTGTGACGCCACAGCACTCTACCGAGGGCGATAAAGTGAGACTATGTCTCTACATACACACACACAAAAAGGAGAAAGAACAAGGAATGGAAGAGGGACACATATAAATGGTGGGTAGAAAGACATGTGACCAGGACCTTGCAAGGCCCCACGAAAGAGGACATCAAGAGAAGGTGCAGGACAAAGGACTGATGCCTGGAAGATGTGACCAAACAGAAAGTTCGAGAGAACACCTCAGATGGACACCACCTCCCCCCCGCCCTCCCCCCGCCGAGATTCAGCAGACCAGAATGAGCGATTGAAGCGCAGGGCCCAAAAAATGGCCAGGGACTCAAGGTTCAGATAAAGATTATATGTATATATCTCTACTGAGAATCAATCTCAAGGCTTTGGGCAGTTCCAGGCTAGGAGGAAACTGAAGGTCTCCACCCCTTCCACACCCAGGAAAGGTTCCCCAAACCCTCATACCTGGCCCCACGGGGACACAGAAGCCCTTATTATTCCTCACAGGCTTCTCTGTCTCCCTGTCAAACTGTACCAGCTCAAAGGGGGACAGCACCTGGGATGGAGGGTGGGGAACGTCAGCCTAGGTCCTGTGGGCATAATCTCACTTAGGGTCACTCTCACACTGACATCCAACCCACTTACCCTAAGGAAGAAGCTTGTTTTGCCCACAGCCCCACAGCGCCCGGGATAGTTAACGAAGCCTGTGTTGCCCTCCGTGGAACCGTAGAATTCCCAGATCCGAATGGGACCAAAGCGCTGCTGGAAGGTCTTCCACACGTCAGCCCGGAGTCCATTGCCCATTGCCAGGCGGACTGTATGTTTCTGGTCCTCCGGTTGCTATAGGGATGTCCTCAGAGGGAGAGGAGGCGATGCTTTCAGGGTATGCCCTGGAACCTTTACCTGGACAGGGGGCTATCTTGGGTCATTACCTTGGGCACCTCTACCTGGAGCAGTGGTTCTCAACTTGTGGGTTGTGACCCACAGGAACTGTATTAAAAGGTTGCAGCGCTAGGAAGGTTGAGAACTACTGACTTGGGGGATCTACCTGGGGTTCTTACAAGAGAATAGTTATTGGAATCTTTACCTGGAGGATTACCTGTGAGTCTTGCCTGGGAAAGTTACCTAGAAGTAACTGGGAGCCTCATCTAGGGTCTCACTTGGAGGGGATACCCATGTTCTTACCCTAGGGGTGGTTACTTGGATGTCTTACCTAGAAGGGTTACTGAGGAGGTTTTACCTGGAGAGTCACTTAAGGACTCATCTTGAGTTACCTGAAGTCCTTACATAAGCGTAGTTACTTGCAACATTTCCCTGAGGGGTTAACTGGAGGCTTTATCTGGAAAGCTATCTGGTGACTTTTCTTGGAGTTAGTTTCCTGGAGACTGTGTAAGGATGAGGCTAGCTCTCATCTAGTGCCTTTACCCTGTATAGGCACTTTATAAATATCTAATTTATTCAATTCTCATAATACCCCCTTGAGGTAGGGGCTACTAATATCCCGGTTAAGGCAGCACCGGTAGCTCAGTCAGCAGGACACCGGCCACATACACCAAGGGTGGCGGGTTCGAACTCAGCCCAGGCCTGCTAAACAAAAACAACTGCAACCAAAAAATAGCCAGGCATTGTGGCGGGTGCCTGTAGTCCCAGCTACTGGGAGGCTGAGGCAAGAGAATCACTTAACCCCAAGAGTTGGAGGTTGCTGTGAACTGTGATGTCACAGCACTCTACCCTAGACAACGGCTTGAGACTGTTGTCTTAAAAAAAAAAAAAAAATCCCTGTTTAACAGATGAGGACACTAAGACTGAGAGAGTTAAACTAACCTGCTCCAGGTAGCACAACTTATCATCAAAGGAGCCACTATCAGAAAACGTGTATAGAACTCATTCTCTGAGGCTCTGGCCCCTAGGGTGTATTACCTTAGGGACCTTGCTTGAGTCCAGTACCTGAATCTTTTTTTTTTTTATTTGTTTTTTGAGATAGAGTCTCACTTTGTCACCCCCAGTAGAGTGCCATGGTGTCACGGCTCACAGCAGACTCAGACTCTTGAGCTCAAGAGATTCTCAGCTCGGCACCTATGGCTCAAGCAGCTAAGGCACCAGCCACATATACCTGAGCTGGCGGGTTCAAATCCAGCCTGGGCCCGCCAAACAACAACGATGGCTGCAACCAAGAAAAAAAATGGCCAGGTATTGTGGTGGGCACCTGTAGTCCCAGCTATTTGGGAGACGGAGGCAGGAGACTCGCTTGAGCCCAGGAGTTGGAGGTTGCTGTGAGCTGTGATACCACAGCACTCTATTCAGGGCAACAGCTTGAGGCTCTGTATCAAAAAAAAAAAAACAGGCTCGGCACCTGTGGCTCAACGGGCTAAGGCACCAGCCACATACACCTGTGCTGGCGGGTTCAAATCCAGCCCAGGGCCGCCAAACAACAATGATGGCTGCAACCAAAAAAAAAAAAAAAATGGCCGGGTGTTGTGGTGGGCGCCTGTAGTCCCAGCTACTCGGGAAGTGGAAGCAAGAGACTCGCTGGAGCCCAAGAATTTAAGGTTGCTGTGAGCTGTAATGCCAGGGCACTCTATCCAGGGTGACAGCTTGAAGCTCTGTCTCAAAAACAAACAAACAAATTATGGGTGGCATCTATGGCTCAAGGAGTAGAGCACTGGCCCCATATGCCAAGGATGGCGGGTTGGAGCCCAGCCTGGGCCAAAAACTGCAACAACAACAACAATAACCACCAAAACAAACAAACAGACAAAAAAAGAGATTCTCTTGTCTCAGCCTCCAAAGTAGCTGGGATTACAGGTGCCCACCACAACACCTCACTATATATTTTTTTAGAGATAGGGTCTTGCTTTAGCTTATGTGATCCATCCTCCTTGGCCTCCCAGAGTGCTGGGATTATAGGCATGAGCCACCTCACCCAGCCCAGTACCTGAATCTTTACCTGATATCTTTCCCTGGGTTTTCATACCTGTTTTATTTTGGGGTTTTTTGTTTTGTTTTGAGACAGAGTCTCACTAGTTGCCCTGTGTAGAGTGCTATGGCATCATAGCTCACAGCACCCTCAAACTCGTGGACTCAAGGGCTCCTCCTGCCTCAGTCTCCCAAGTGCTAGAATTACAGGTGTGATGCTGGGACTGCAGGCATCTGCCACAAAGCCCAGCTAGTTTTTCTATTTTTAGTAGAGATGGGGTCTCTTGCTAAAGCTGGTCTCAAACTCCTGAGCTCAGGTAATCCACCTGCCTCAGCCTCCCAGAGTGCTAGAATTACAGGTGTGAGCCACCATGTCCAGCCCATCCCTGGGGTCTTTACCAGAGAGCCCTAATCTTATAGCCTCACCTGGGGAGTGTTACACAAATACCGCAGGACCTCGCCCACATATAGGATCACTGTCACGCCATGCTGCCTACAATCATTCCAGAAGCTGGAAGCAGAGAACTTGGGGACCAGGACACAGGTGGCACCTTGGAAGGAGGAGAGGAGGGGGGTTCAGGTCATGCTTCCAAGTTGCTGTGAGAAGCTACTTTGATCACTTAACAGTGTGGCCCCCTGAAACAAAAGACAGTGCCAAGCTCATCTCTGTGTCTTCAGCCCAACCAGAACTGCTCCCATGAGAAGAGCAAGCCTGAGTTCAAATCCTGTCTTGAGGCTCAATGCACGTAGCTCAATGGTTACAGGACCAGCCACATATGCTGGGGCTGGCAGGTTCAAGCCCAGCCCAGGCCTGCTATAAACAACAATGGCAACTGCAACAACAAAAAATAACTGGGTGGTGTGCAGGTGCCTGTAGTCCCAGCTACTTGGAGATTAAGGCAAGAGAATTGCTTAAGCCCAAGAGTTTGAGGTTGACGTGAGCGGTGACACCATGGCATTCTACTAATGGTGATACAGTGACACTGTCTCTCTAAAAAAAAAAAGAAGAAAGAAAAACCCTGTCTTCAGGATGTGTGGAAAGCTGGGTGCCAGTATATAGTGTGCACTGCTAAATACTGGCTGTGCTTACTTATTCTTGATTATGATAAACGAATCCCTACCTACGCAGATGGGTGGGTAAGTTAGTGGAAAGAAACTAGGTTGTGGGTTCAAACCTGGCCCCGGCCAAAAACTGCAAAAAAACAAAAAAACCTGGTAAATTTAGCAAGAGGAAGGTTGATGGGGAGCATCTCAGTCTAAGGTAGAATAAAAGGCATGAGCTGTCTCCAGTGGGATGAATTAGGAAGCACAAAGTCACCTCCATCAAGGTTCTGGCCAAGAATTATTGAACTGAATCTAACAGCTCTAGAGAAGGTTTCCAATCCAACAGGAAATTTGGGGAAAGAGGAACAGAGACCTAACTAGTAAATATGATGAAGAGACTGATAAGAAAACAAAGGTGCAGTGGCTCACGCCTGTAATCCCAACACTTTGGGAGGCCAAGGCAGGTGGACTGCCTGAGCTCAGGAGTTGGAGACTAGTCTGAGCAAGAGAGAGACCCTGTCTCTAAAAACAAGTGGATTGCTTGATTCCAAGGGACTGAGGTTGCTATGAGCTAAGATGGTGCTCTGGCACTCTGCCTTGGCAACAGTGAGACTCTGTCTCAAAAAGAAAAGAAAAAGGGGCGCGGCCCCATATACTAAGGGTAGTGTGTTCAAACCCGGCCCCAGCCGAACTGCAACAAAAAAATAGCCAGGCGTTGTGGCAGGCGCCTGTGGTCCCAGCTACTCCCAGCTACTCTGGAGGCTGAGGCAAGAGAATCGCCTAAGCCCAGGGGTTGGAGGTTGCTGTGAGCTGTGTGACACATGGCACTCTACCGAGGGCGATGAAGTGAGACTCTGTCTCTAAAAAAAAGGAGAATTGCCTAAGCCCAAGAGCTGGAGGTTGCTATGAGCTGTGAAGCCACAGCACTCTACCGAGGGTGACAAAGTGACACTTTCTCTAAAAAAAAAAAAAAAAGAAGAATCATCCCAGCACTGTGGGAGGCCAAGGAGGGTGGATTTCCTGAGTTCAGAGGTTCGAGACCAGCATGAGCCAGAGTGAGACCCCGTCTCTACCAAAAAAAACAAAACAAAAAACCAGGCGTTGTGGTGGGCGCCTGTAATCCCAGCTACTTGGGAGGCAAAGGACAAGAGAATCACTAAAGGAAGAAAGGAAAAAAAAGAAAAATTAGCCAGGTGTCGTGGTGGGCACCTGTAATCCCAGCTACTTAGGAGGCTGAGGCAAAAGGACCTCTTGAGTCCAGGAGTTTGAGGTTGCTGTGAGCTATGATGCCACAACACTCTCTACCCAGGGCATGGAATGAGACTCTGCCTCAAGACAAACAAAAAACCCAAACTACCAATTGGAGAGATTTGAATATGGGCTGGGCATTAAATGATATAAAACAATTACTCTTGAGGCTCAGCGCCTGTGGCTCAACGGGCTAACATACACCTGAGCTGGTGGGTTCGAATCCAGCCAGGGCCTGCCAAACAACAATGATGGCTGCAACCGAAAAATGGCCGGGCGTTGTGGCGGGCGCCTGTAGTCCCAGCTACTTGGGAGGCAGAGGCAAGAGACTCACTTGAGCCCAGGAATTGGAGGTTGCTGTGAGCTGTGATGCCACAGCACTCTATCCAGGGTGACAGCTTGAGGCTCTGTCTCAATAAAAAAAATGGTACCTACTATACAGAACTGTTGTTGCATTTAAATGACATGGAACACCTAAAGCATTCAGCGTGGAGCCTGGCACAAAGTTAGTAAGGTGACTTAATGGTTATCATGACCTTTCAAGAAGCTTCATGGATGATTTGTCTTTACATGTCCTAAAACACCTAACACAAGCTCACCTAACACTAGATGGGTGGGTTTGTATGGAGGCAGATCTATGCGCTGCATAGGGAGGCCCTTTCCAACAGGCAGAGTACTGCAACCTGGGCTGCCTATGCACATCTTGAGCTCTGTGTTCCAGAGCAGCCTGCAAGCAGATGCAGGTCGGCCACTTGGCTTACCAGACAGAGAGCATGGGTTGTGAAGCCAGATTCCTTGGGCTTGAACCTCAGGTCCTTTACTTACTCGAAGTGTGGCCTTAATTTAGCTGTACCTTGGTTTCCTCATCTGTAAAATGGGGATAATAAAAGTAATAACAGGACCTACTCAAAGGACTGTCATGAGGATTAAATGAAATACTACATTCAAGGCAAGAGAACATGCCCAGAACAGGGAGAGTAATTTAATAAACACTAGCTAGTGTTATCTCTGTTGGTATTTATATTACTACTACTGATGATGGGAGCTGTGGGCCTTTGCAGGCCTATGAGCCATTCCTTCTCCGACAACCCAGGACTCCACTAATATTGCAGTGTGTTCTTGTGATCTGGTCTGCCCAGCCTCCCACTCGCCCTTCATTTGGGGATAGCCCTGCTCCTCCATTAACTACATGGGGAGGCACCTGACCCATCTCTGGCTACTCAAAATATCCTCATTCTCCCACCAACTGTGATTGAACCACTCAGACCTCTTCCTTTGGATTGATATATAGATCCTAGAAGAAAAACAGTCCCCTTTTCTGTGTAGATTACTAAACTGGGACAGAGGACAGTTTAGAGGGGAAAGATAGACAGTGATGGCAAAGAGATGGTGAGTCGACTTGATTCCTCATCCTTCAATCCCATTAACTGCCCCAGGAGCCATTAAAGTCCTTTTTTTGTTTAAGCTCCTTTGAGTAGAGTTTTTGTCACTGGTTTCTGAAAAAGCTATCTGCGATTATTCATACAGACCCTAACCAAGCAAGATAAGGTCTTTGCTGGCCGTGGGCAGCACTGGGCAGAAACTAGGAATATAATTGCTTGTACTTTCTGACACCTTCCCTATCATCTTGGCTGGGACAGACAGTTTACAAAGCATGTTTTCAAGAATCATCCTGCCCCAGTGGTCTTTAACTGCTTCTAGAGTCCTGGGAATATGAAGAAGTATCTCTAAAAACACCCAGAGAACAAAGAGCAACAGCAGGGAACAATTCTGGGTAAAGTGCCTCCAACTCAACCAGATAAATTCTGCTACAAATTCTTATATATTGGAATCTGCTGCCCAAAAAGATTTGAAAAATCCTATTCTAATTTCAGAAGAGAAATAAGAATTAAGAAGTACCCAGAGCTAGACATAGTTTCTCACACCTGTAATCTTAGCTACCAAGAAGGCTGAGGCAGGAGGGTAACTTAGGGCCAGGAGTTTGAGACAAGCCTGAGCAATATAGTGAGAACTTGTCTTTTAAAAAAAAATTAAAAAGCATGGTGGCACACACCTGTAGTCCCCGCTATTCAGGAGGCTGTGGTGAGAGGATCACTTGAGCCTAGGAGTTCAAGGCTGCAGCAAGCTATGATTGTGCCACTGCACTCCAGCATGGGTGACAGAGCAAAAAAAGGCACTCAAACAAAGAAGGTATTCATCTGCATCTACAGAAGGGGAAACTGAGGGCAAGAAAGAGGAAGTAATGAGGCCAAGGCTGAAAAGCTATGACTTGAATGTGGGGCTCTGGATTTACAGGCCAAATAGCTTGCACTGCATCAGGCTGCTTATAAAAATCTATGATCTCTCACATTTCCTGTCTCTTTCAGTAAACTGATGGTGGTTACCTACAATCTCATCTTTCTTGGTCCCAGACCCTCAGAGTTGCCTGCCTTGGAGGGCTTCTGGAAACTTGAGGGACATGTGGTATAAATGCAGGAACCAATCTCTACCTCCCCTCACTGAGCCCCCACCTCCCCTGAGCACATATACCTTGGATTCCCTTTCTTTCCACACATTTGCCCAAATGTCAGGGAAAGGCTGGGCAGGCCCCTTCCCGGGAACTCCTAATCCACCTCCTCTGTCCTGGCTGTGCTGTGGCTGTGGACAGAGGAGTCCTTGTTCCCAGTGCTTCCTGCCCAGAGCTCTCCATGGGGCCCATGCAGGAAGGAGCCAAATCGCTCCTTTTAACTGGAGCTAAAGCCACCCCCAGGAGCAACATGCTTCCAGCTCTGTTCACCATAGCCTGGCTCAGCCCCACCTCATCCCCCATCACACCTGTTCTTTACATATACGTGCTGGCATGCACACACACACAAACAAAATGGGAAGTTCCCCTCTGGGTACAAAGGTACCTCACATACAACCGAAACTAAAATCCAGAGGATTCTAGGATGACAACATCCCAGCTCTGGTTGTGCCTTACTAATAACCCCAAGGTGACATTTGCATATTATTTCTCAATTTCCCAGTCAGCATAACTTCATTGGCTCAGTTCCCTTTTTACACCCTTACCCTGCCAGAGTCACAGCACCTCCACATTAGAAAGGGGCTTTGACAAGCCTCACATTGATGGTTTCCAAAGTGTCTTACTTAAAGCCAGAGAAGGATCCATAGTCTGCATTGTCTGGGAGGCTACTTGAGGCTGAGGAATTAGCCAATGAGTCCCCCAGCCCTATCCCAACTTCAACTGGAGCTTCAACCCCTTTAGTTGTTTCGCACACTGACATTCTCTGGAGTTCATTTGAAAAGAGTATTTCCCCACTGGAAAGTCTGAAAACAACTCATTTAGTCTGAATCTACCTCCCTAAACACCCCAACAATGTAAGGTGATTCAGGCCAACAGAAAGGAAGGTCACATCATAGTCAATGCCACAGCCAGAATGAAAACACCTTCCCCTGCACCTAGTCTACAACCTAAGAGTCGTTAAGCAAAAGAACGCAAGGCCTGCAGGGCCAGTGGATCCAGCTCCCAGATCCAATGCCATCCACCGCCAGCCATGGTGGTGTGGCTGAACACCACAGGCAGAGCACATTGTCTAACACCGAGTGCTTAATGAACATGCACTTCAGCCCCTACTTCAAAATGAGCCAAAACCAGGGAAGGCCCTCCACAATGCCCCCTTTTGCCATCCTACCAGAAAACTGGCCTAGACAAATCCTCACACCTCTCCTGCAGTAAAATTTATCAAAACTGAGAGCCTGAGGGCCTGGAAGCCTTCTTTGTCCAACCGCAGCAGAAGGAAAATAAGGTTGCGCCACTGGAACACTCACCCCTCCTCTGTTCACACCAGCTCCCCGAGGCAAAGACGTCTGTCAGTCAGGCACCTAGAAGGAGGAAACAGGGTTAGCTCCTTGGAACAGGAGTTCAGGAACCCAGCATGGGCTAGAAATTGAGAGGCTGGCATTTGACTCTCACAGGAACCTTAGGGAAGTTGCTGAACCTGTTAAACACAAAGGCCCTGTGAGGCAGAGAGCAAAAGGGAAAGTAACAAACATAAAGCTGAAGCAGCCAGCAGGGACCAGACCACAAAGTGCCCTTGAGGCCAAGGTGAAGATTTGGTCTTTATTCTAAGAGCAAAGGGAAACCGCTGACTAGAAGGGTAGAGAATGGACTGGAAAGAGGTAAGAGTAGCTACAGGAGTATCAGTTCGTAGTTGTTGTGATTGTCCAGGGAAGGTATGACAAGGGCCTTGACAAAGGTGGTTGCAGAAGAGCTAAAAAGAAGTAGATGGACTTAAGAGACATTTAAGAGGTGGTGTCTACAGAACTTGGTGGTGGCCTGGATGCAGGGAGATGAGGGGATGTAGAGAGATGGGGGATATAGGGGTTCCAACCTTTGGGCGTCTCCTTCCCTGCTGGAGCAGTGGTCTCCAGCACCAGGAAAAAACACACCCACTCCTCACCCAATCTGACCTATCCTTGCCTTAGTATTCCCATCTGTGAAATAAATACCGTTGGACTCAACAATCCCTCAGGGTCTTTTTTGTGTGTGTGTGAGATTCACTATGTCGCCCTCAGTAGAGTGCCATGGCATCATAGCTCACAGCAACCTCAAACTCTTAGGCTTAAGCAATTCTCTTGCCTCAGCCTCCCAAGTAGCTGGGACTACAGGCACCCACTACAACGCCCGGCTATTTTTTGGTTATAGTTGCCATTGTTGTTTGGCAAGCCCAGACTGAATTTGAACACGCCAGCTCCAGAGTATTTGGCTGGTGCCCTAGCCTCTTGAGCCACAGGCGCCGAGTCATCCCTCAGGGTCTTTTTAGCATCAATAATCTATTCTTGTATAATTCACTCAGAGTATTTAAGGCATTTTTCTCAGGGTCTCACTATGTTGCTCAGGCTGGTCTTTAGCCCCTGAGGTCAAGGTATCCTCACACCTAAGCCCCCCAAGTAGCTGGGACTACAGGGATGCATGACTGCCCCCTCTCCTTTTGCAATCTTCTTTGGCCACCAACTACAGGTCCAGCCTAGAATACAATGGAGCAGGATAGTTGGGGGGAGTAGCCTCACTTTCTTGAGATTCACACAGTCAGAAGAGTCAATCTCCAAGTAGGATAGGTGTTTCTATTTTACAAAGAACATGAAAATCAGGCAAATAAGAAGAATGTACCATGGTTTATGAGCTTGCGCTCTGGAGACACATAGACCTGGTTTGAATTCTGGCTCCATCAATTTCTAGCTATGTGGCCTAGGTCAAGTCACTTTAGCGTCTCATTTGGAAAATAGGGGTAATAGTTAGCATCTGCTTCCAAGGCTCATGGGAGTATTACAGGGGATGCATGTTGAAAGCTCAACACAGTGCCTTATACAACCATCTAAGAGGGGAAGCCTCATTCACAGATGTGGAAACTGAGGCCCAGATAGGTGAAATGACTCATAGAAGGTAACACAGTGAAGGGGAGGCCAAGGCAGGTGGATTACCTGAGCTCACAAGTTTAAGACCAGCCTGAGTAAGAGCAAGACCTCATAGCCAGGCGTTGTGGCAGACACCTGTAGTCCTAGCTACTCAAGAGGCTGAGGCAAGAGGAAGATCGCTTGAGTCCAAGAGTTTGAGGTTGCTGTGAGCTATGATGCCATGGCACTATACCCAGGGCAACAAAGTGAGACTCTGTCTCAGGAAAAAAAAAGGTAGCAGGGCAGAGAGCCCCACACTGACAAGCCGAACTATGGAGCCCAGTGACTGCAAGGTCACAGAAAGAATTAACAACCGAAGAGGGATTTGCTAGGTGCCAGGAGGTACATACCTATACTCACAGCTACTCATAAGGCTCAGGCAGAAGGATCATTTGAGCCCAGAAATTGCAGGTTATGAAGAGCTATAAACACGCCACTGCACTCCAGCCTGGGTGACAGAGCAAGAGGAATTTGAACTCAAGCCTCCTAAGGAAAAAGCCCATAGTGGATATCCAGAAAATAGATGTATGTGGAGATGCTTCAAATTCCAGAGCTCTTTAAACCTGGAACAGGACAAATGCAAATTAGGGCCGATGATGTATGTTGGTGGGTATGCATGCACATGTGTGCAGCTACCTTGAGGGGAAACCAAAAAGAGCTGGCAAAACAAAAGCCTCTTTCTCAGAAACTCTCTCTGGGGACTGGGCAGGAGAGGAGGGGGCTGACAGCAGGGCCATCCATCCTGCTGGGGCTGAATTGCAGGCTAGATCTGAGCAAACAGAAACAGTTCCAGCTTGGCCAACTGCTGTATGATCAGCAGGTCTCTCTCTCATCTGTTTCTTCCACCTCAGAATGACACAGTTGTACTAAATGGTGTCAAGATCCCTTCCAGTTATAGGAGACAGATAATAACCATTCCTTACAAGCTCTGGATTCCTGGTCAGGTCCTGCTCCTACAACCTCAAATGGTGGCCTATTAACACTGGCTCTAATATTACCAAAATACGGTTGGGAAGTCCTGCATTTGGGTTCTGGCTATATAGCTAGGAATGCCTTCAATAAGCCTCAATTTCCTTATCTGAAAAATGGAGACTTATCTTTGCCTGATCACTCACAGAAGGCAAGATTCAAGGAGCTACCCCAACGGCAAGTAATCTCTTGAGGTATCATACAAAATATCCCCCAAGTCCCCGTACCAACTCCCATCCCCAAGATCTTTTTGTTTGTTTGTCTGTTTTCCGAAGCTCTTTCATTTTATTTTATTTTTCTGATACAGCGTCTCACTCTGTCACCCTGAGTAGAATGCCATGGCATTATCACAGCTCAGAGCAACCTCAAACTCCTGGGCTCAAGAGAGTCTATTGGCTCGGCGCCTGTGGCTCAAGCGGCTAAGGCGCCAGCCACATACACCTGAGTTGGCAGGTTTGAATCCAGCCTGGGCCCGCCAAACAACAATGACGGCTGCAACCAAAAAATGGCCAGTTGTTGTGGTGGGTGCCTGTAGTCCCAGCTACTTGGGAGGCTGAGGAAAGAGAATTGTTTAAGCCCAAGAGTTTGAGGTTGCTGTGAGTTGTGATGCCATGGCACTCTACCAAGGGTGACATAGTGAGACTCT
>CAUYRH010005791.1:0-53900 GCA_963574655.1 Perodicticus potto
ACAGAGCCTCAAGCTGTCACCCTGGATAGAGTGCTGTGGCATCACAGCTCACAGCAACCTCCAATTCCTGGGCTCAAGCGAGTCTCTTGCCTCCGCCTCCCAAGTAGCTGGGACTACAGTTGCCCACCACAACGCCCGGCCATTTTTTGGTTGCAGCCGTCATTGTTGTTTGGCGGGCCTGGGCTGGATTCGAACCCGCCTCTTCAGTTGTACGTGGCTGGCGCCTTAGCCTGTTGAGCCACAGGCGCCGAGCCAAATATGTTAAAATAGAAAAAGAAAACCAACATAAATCGTTTTTTTACAGATGGGCATCTAGCCTCTATTAATTTTTTATTATTTCTTTAGTTAATCAACATGAATAAAATTGATAACATGATGTTTGAAGTCAAATACAAAAGATCTATAAAAATGCAGGCCTGGTTTAAAAGGTCTATATGTGTGCATATATATATATATATATATATATATGTATTCATAAGTGAAAAAGAATGTTGGTGATATTGCATATGATAATTGTTTAGGACACAGCTAGATATCAATTGCTTTATTTATTTATTTATTTATTTTATTGTTATTTTTTTTTTTGCAGTTTTTGGCCGGGGCTGGGTTTGAACCCACCACCTCCAGTATATGTGGCCAGCACCCTACTCCTTTGAGCCACAGGCATCGCCCCGATTGCTATATTTTAAAATAATAAACTATTTGATTCTGTTTCATCTAAAGACCCTAAACATTAGACCTCTTTATCCCCAACTCTGTTTTTCACATTGATCTTTCTTTATTATTTGTATTTTTATGAATGTGTGTGCATATAATTTGAAAGTTTAAATAGCTGAAAGACCTATAATGAATAAAAGTAGTCCTTTGCTCCCAAGATACTCTCCACCCTTCAGTTCTGCTACCCAGCAGCAAACACCAGCAGTGAGATCTTTTGCCTTATCTAAATGGCATTTTTGTGTGTGTGTGTAGAGATTTCTTGTTTACTTCGAGATTTTAGCCAGTATCTTATGACTCCTTTTTTTGGTCTTGAAATGTTGATTTTTTATAATCCCTTACTCTTCTTTCCTGGATGCAATGTCATCTCATGTCTGAGAATATGAATTATAGTTGGGTATTGCTTCTTCTACTCTTGGCATTGTTTCTGTTTCTCCTAAGTCTTTTTTCTGTTCATCTCGATCCTCTGTCTTTCTTGTTAGAGGCTTTTGGTCTAGTCCAAAAATGGATATTTCTTGCATGTCCATTAATATTTAAGAAGAAGACTGCAACAACAACAAAAAAAGGCATGTGGAAATCCCTGAGCCTTGGTGCAGCTTGTAAATTCATGGCCTTAGCAGAGCGAGTGAGATCAGACAGGCCTTTCTGCTCACTGAGTCTTCACTTCCTTATTTATCAAATGAAGGTGTGTCAGGAGCTATCGTCAAAATCCCTTGTTTCTATCTAAATAGAAATCTCTGGCACTACTTCTGGTGATCAATGGCAATTGTTTTCTCTTAGGATTCCAGGCATAATATTAATATACTCAATATTTTAACATCAAGTCTGCATAAAGTATAAGAAAATTATTATTAAACAGATACTACTTCAGCCATAACACTTGCTCAGGGAGTGATGAGTGAGCAATCTTTTAGGTCCCAAGTTCATTCCCTGGAAAATAGGAAAAATAACTGCAAACTCATTGGCTTGCTAGGATGTATAAATGAAAAAAAAAAAAATTGATAAACAGGTGTGTCCAAAGTCTGCTTCATAACTTTTCAGTGAATTTTTGCTCTCATTATTATACTTACTGATTTTACATTAACTAATGGAGAGTGGGCTAAGCTATTTCCTGCGATTCTCCGAGGTCCTGACACCTGGTCTGTCCCTTGTACAGGGAGAGAGCTCGCTCTGTAAATGCTTATTAATTTGATGTGATATATTTGATTTACCGTCTGTGGACCACGTACCTGTGACTGGGCTTAGGAAGTAAATAAAAGTATAGTTCCTTTATTTTTATTATGTATTTTGTTGTTATCCTGCCTTACTGAGAAGGGCAAGCCAGGCCTACATGTTCCAGCTGACCTTTATTTTTTGTCTTGATTTGATTTTCCCACTATTGTCAGGCCTTTAAGTTTATGGAGGTCACATCTGAATGCTCACCCTTCAAAACATGCCATTATTCATTTTAGGGCAGATGCTGAGAATAAGTATTTATTTCATCTATTCTATTTTACCCTTCTGTCCTTGTACTTTTCTCAGATTTGCAGAACTAGACAGGTTTAAATCCCCTTGGAAATGGCAGTCCATTTCCTTTTGGGGGGTGGTGGGGACGGGTGGTATTTAAAGCTCACGTATGCCTTTTGAAATGCCATTTTCACTCAAATTGATTCTGAGTTTTTGCTGAAATGTCTGATCAGGGACTTAGGGGTGTGACTTCAAGGTAACTTTGATTTGTGAACATTTAAACATTTTGAGTTGTAAAAGAAACATATTGGGAAAGGTAAATTCAGTAACAATACACATGTCAGGATAACACAGCTTTGAAGATCAAGTGTTCTGTTATCTACATTTTCATCTGTTTAATGTTTCTAGTCAATTCTGTTGGTGATTCACAACAGGATTATAATGGGGAAAAAGGCGGCGGCAGTAGATGATTTACAGATTTTTGGTGCTATGGTGCCACCTACTGAAATATTACTGAATATTCCTTCACCTAAATAATGAAAACACAGGCACTTACGTAAAAAAGTATAAACAGAGTCTGTCTCTGGACGAGAAAAGCCAGAGAGTTTCTGTAATATGCAATATACTGCATTCTATTTTATTATATTATTTGATATATTTATAGAATTTAAGAGAAAGTTCAATGCAGCTAATTTTAGAAATATTGATACCTTCTCTTTGTCACAAATATATACCTGTACCCTCTTAATTCCCACTGCTGTTTCTCATATTTTCCTTCATCTGTTTCTTAATGTTGCAAGAAATTATTTCTATAACGTTTACATATATCACAATATTGTTTTTAATAACATCTCATATTATTAAATCTGTATACATTGCACTTGTTATTGAGTAATTTCTGTAAAAGTTTTATTTGCTTTTACCAGATTTGGCTCCACTAACACTAGATAATAGCTTTTAGGTAGTAGAATTCATGTACAACTGGTGTATGGCTATGTACACCCACCAAATGAGACAACTACATTAGTTCTTTTGTTTTGTGCTGGCCAAGATTAATCCATGACCATAGACTGTAGCAAAATGGGGAGGTCATGAAATCATTAAATATATATCTCATACAACCAATTTTACCAGGTCTGTTTTGTTTAGCCATGGAAATTCATCCCAGTTGCTTCTGCCTGGGATTTCAGTAATGTTCTGATCATGTCTGCATACACAAAATGCAACAATTGAAATCATTGCTAACATAATTTAGGAAGAATTACAAAATGTAACAGAGACATTGATAAATTATTGCAGATATTTAATATAGTTTCTTTTAAAATATTTAGGTAACTTCATCTACCTTTTACCTTATTTCACAGGTAGAGGCACTCTCCACAGAATTGTGTGTTAGTGGACTGCTTACATTTATATGAAAGTCATTAGGTAGTTGGGGGGCAATGGCCTGTCCTTTAGACATTATTTAGGTTTTATTTAGCTACGCTCTTTATTTTATGTAGCTAAGCTCTTTCATGTAGGACACCTTTATTGTTTTCCTATTTTAAGGTTTGTCGATTCAGATTTGTGTAGATTTTTAGTGGATGTGGCTTGTTGCAATGGATGTGTTACTACTTCAAGCTACATTTTTGTCATGTCTACAGATTTTCATAAGGACATTGGGTTAAATTTTGGATTGGCCTTTAGATTGAAAATTTTATTTGAGAAGGGTACAGGTGAAACTTACTAAATGGGGAATATAAATGTCTGAACACAATAACTAAGAAAATGCCATGAAGGCTATGTTAACCAGTTCCATGAAAATATTTCATTGTATATAAAACCAGCACATTGTACCCCATAATTGCATTATTATACACAGCTATTATTTAATTAAAAAAAAGAAAATTTTATTTGAGAGTGATTGTGTAAGACTTTTTCGGGGGCTAAAACTTCCTTCATGTCATTTATCATGTTAACTGAAAGTATTAAAAACACTGAAAATCTGTTTATAGAGATTTTGCGACCATGAGAACAAGCAACTTTACTCTTACTTTGTTTCTATACGGTGATGTTGAAGGCTTGGAATTTTCTTTCAAAAAAAATAAAAAGGGATATGTGTGTGTGTGTTTGTGAATATTTGACATTCTATATAAAGAAAATGAAATAGAACATCAATTACAATGTTTTAACATAACCTACAAAGTCACTTAGTGGAGGAATTTAGAAGCACATTCAGAGAGGACTGAGTACAAGATAAAATGCATATTCAATTGAGACATCTTTATGGAAATCAAGTACAAGCATAGAAAGAAGAAAAATCTAATGGATCTTTAGATATCACATTGTTTTCCAGGGATGTTGAATTTTGTTGCATTAAAAATTAAAGGATTTGGGGAAATGTTGAATATGGAGCCATGATTAGGTCAGAAGAAAACTATGTATACACGTGTTATTCAATCCCCTAGCGCCAGAAACCTCTTCACAGCTAAATAGGGAGTCTGTGAATCGTGATACTCCTGCTTGACATAATTGTGCTTTGGTTTACTTTGCTGATAAAATAATATTCTACAGTAAACTAAATTCACACACTTCTGAATTTTCATTAATATTTGTGCCACTATAGAGCATTTCCTCAGCAAATTATGATTTAATCTGAATATCCATTTTTAGGGTTGAGCTTATTTTTGCATTGATGGCACTCTGACTCAAATTGTTCTGTAGTCAAATCCTGATTAAGATGCTTTTTTACTTTAGCTTATGAGTTTTTAATAAACATCATTCTCTATGGAACTTAAAACACTGGATAAAAGAATTTTCCATGCTGAAAAGTTGAGACAAAGAGGAAAGGCTGTAAGAACAAATTGATGTGGGACGAGGGATGCCTGAGTGCTGAGAGTATGAACTGCGGAGTCAGACAGGCTCAAGGTCAAGTGCGGGCTTGCAGGCGTTAGCCTTGTGAACTTCACCAAGGCACTTTAAAAAGATGAATTTCTACAAACTCTCGGTTTTGGTACTTTATGTCTTCTCTTTTCTGGAATTTAGATCGCAAGACTATATGTCATGTATTTCCTTCAAAAAATATTTATTGCTATTCAGACACTTAGAATTAAATAAACTTTTCTGCAATATCTAACATGTATGGGGTCTGATTAATAGTGTATTTGTTGGAAACATTTCTAGCATTTTTCTGTATTCATAGTTCTTTTGTTGCAAAAATGGATTCACATAGTGTTTTGGCATTCATTTTTCCCATTTCTATACTAAATACACTAAAACCTCTGTACGTTGACCACCAAGGGACTGTAACAAAGTGGTCAACATACAGAGGTGATTAACCTAAGGAACTAGGCCTACTGTACTGGTACGCACAGGTGATGCCTGTCTGGTCTATGAAAGTTAGGTCAATTTAAGGAGGTGGTCAATGTACAGAGGTGGCCAACTGTGGAGGTTCTACTGTATTTGGTGAATTATAATTTCCCTTAAAAATTTTTTCCATCTGTTTTACATATTTTGGTGGGAAAATCTATTAAGTACAATACAATATAGTAGTCTTTAAAATTACTGATGGAGCCAGGACAGGTAACATTAGGATTCATTCCTCTTTTTCTGTCATCAAACTGATTTCTCGTTTATATTCATTGATCTAAGGGCTTGATCATGCTCGGGAAAATTTTGATGTCCTTATCGGGGTCTATAATGCTTGCTTCCTGGATCTGCTCCAAAGCTGTTATCGTCAGATCTGCTTGAGTTCTCTCTTGTGTTTACTCAGAAAAACCATACAATTACTTACCAATCACCTCTTACATGAACACTCCTAGGCACGCTCCTCCTTCTACCTCCGCATCTTGTTATGTGATTCTTGCTGATCTCTGATGGGAAGATTTTTAGTTATTAGTCCCCGTCGGGTACATCCACGACTTAAGTGTCTGCAGACTGCTGGTTACATGTCTCTTACAGATTACAAGCTTTCTCAGGGAAGGACTATGCCTCCATCACATTTGATCCTAACATCTAATAGCACATCGGTAAATATGTGTTCATATTTCTTCCACCTAACTGTAACAAATTAACTTGTTTCAAGTTCCAAGGAATTAGGTGTTTATGTGACAAAGGGAACCTCAAAATAATTTTAGATATTTACCAGCTTATGTATTTCTCCGATGAAGAAGAGAGGTGTATTGTACAAATGTGTGCATATCTTGAAAGTAACCAGAATACTAAAAGGTGGTGATACGTTTAGGCAGGACAATGTCCAGGCAGGACATTCTCCCTTTCATTTCAAACATAAGAGCTATTACTTACTGTTATACTAATATTTTATTTTTCTCATTACTTCTTGGGGAAATTGACACAATTCTGAAAACCTAAAAGTAGATATAAATAAGTTAGAAGAAAAGGAAAGCTGGTAATAGGAAAATTAAAATTAGTTTATACATAGTAGATAAAAGCAGACTAGACAAGAGGAATAAAAATTCAAACGATGTAGGGCGGCGCCTTTGGCTCAGTTGGAAAGGTGCCGGCCCCATATACTGAGGGTGGCGGGTTCAAACCCAGTCCTGGCCAAACTGCAGCAAAAAAATAGCCGGGCATTGTGGCGGGTGCCTGTAATCCCAGCTACTCGGGAGGCTGAGGCAAGAGAATCACCTAAGCCCAGGAGCTGGAGGTTGCTGTGAGCTGTGTGACGTCACGGCACTTTACCCAGGGCGATAAAGTGAGACTCTGTCACTACAAAAAAAAAAAAAAAAAATGCAAACAATGTAAATGAAAAACAATACCTAAGTATGAATGAGAAAAAGAGAGAAATATACGAAAATAAGAAAATGTATGTTTTAATAATTATATATCACCCCTACGTTATATACACACGCACACATACATGTACACACACATACAAAAGTGCATTTTCTTTCAAGGAATAAGCCAGCGAAGAATACATGTCCTATCCCCCTGATGGCATCTCTGAGGGGAGAAAATTTTTGCAGGTCAATTTGTTTTCAGACAATAAAATATTAAGGCAGGAAGAGAACTTAAAACCAGACAACCTATTCTTTCAGCCAGGGCTTGATTTCCTTGGGCAGCCTCATTTTGTTATCGTTTGGAAAGAACAATCTTTTAAAGAGTTGTTTACTGAGATGGGGGTTGAAAACGCCTCACTTCCCTGTAGACAGAATCCAGCTCCTACCGCGCCAGTAAAGCTGCTCTTCCCAAGATTTCCACGAACACAGATGCTAAGTCCAGCCCACCCGTGTTAATTGCTGTATTATTCGACTTTGACCTTTTTCTTCTTGAAATTCCCTCTACTTTTAATTCTTGTTGGCTTCAGTCTCCCTCATACTTGGTCCCCTTTCTAGTCTTTTCCTTAATATTTGTTGAATTTTAGAATTCTATTTTGGATGCCTCCCTTTCCTGTAACTTGGAGATCACCGTCACCTCCATAGCTGCAATATCCATCTCTATACGGACCTGCAGTCTCAGTCAGATGGAAACCAGAGCTATAAACCTCTACATCCAAGTGGTATTCAATATGTTTACATGGAATCTCAAACATGTCAAATCTCCTCTCCTCACTTGCTTTTTATTTCCTCTTTATAGTTCAGTGAAAGTTTCCACAATCCACCACAACTCACTAATATGGTTAAACCATCAATCTGAATGTTTTCCTTATCACTTTTTCTACCCTCAACCCTCTCTTTCAAAGATCCCAGTGTCTTAATACTCATCAGCATTTCATGGACTCTCCTCCCCCTGCAACTTTCCTTTGGGGCATATTTTTCCTCGTGTAAGACAGTATCTCTTTTATTTGTTTTCCTTTTAATGTCCTGGTTTTCCTGACCCCCACTTTGCCTTCTGGTAATCCATTTTTCATTTCACAAAAAGGTTGATCTAAAATTCAAATGCTTCGCCACTAGACTTATTCTTTAAAACATCCCTCCAATGGCTATCCGAAGCCTGTTAAGATAAATCCCAGACATTTATTTCTTTAGGACTAAACTAGTTATATGTAATCCGTTAGGTCATAGCTTAAGTGAGTCCAAGAAACCCTCTCTAACACCTCTCCTGCCCCCAGCCACCAACACTGACAGTCTAAATAAAATCCTCCCATGAGGTCTTCTAGGATATTCTGTGTCACTTGTCATGACTCTGCATGGATTTTCATTTTTGGTCTATATCTCACACTGAATGGAGCTCATTTATGATAGAAATTTCTATATATTAGTCATATTATATCCCTCACATATGCCATTAAATAAGATTTCATTCCAAATGATGGAAACAAAGAACTTTGTGAATAACAGTGAAAGATACTCTTGGATCTGTATCAGAAGCATGAAGCATACCATCTTTTTTTGGTAAAGGTCTAAGATTAGTTTTACATTATGCCAGATTGAAATTGGTTTCCACTCTCTACTCAAATGCAATTTAACATCTCCACCTTTTAGAGAAGATTAAATTCATCTCAATCACATCAGCTGGTTATTTTTGCAGGAGAGGGATGGGTATGAGTTAGAATGGGAGTAAATGTTTAAAAGGGCAAATGACTCATCACTTTATTGAGAGAGTTTCTACTATTGCACTAACTCTATCACAACAAGCTGCTAAATAATGAGGCCAGCTAAGTTAAGTTAGAATCGTCCTCCAAAATGCAAATGAGAATGTTTTCTTCCAAACATTACTAACATGAATGTAATCAATGGAGACCAGTATTATCTCCAAAGCAGAGGTTCAGGGACAATGTGGAATTGAAGACTGAAATGTGTGTTCTAATCTTAAACTAAACTCTTATTTGTGAAATGAGGCAATGTACACTAAGTTTAAGATGTGTGCAAGGATGTTAAGGAGTTAGTTCCCTGGACACCCTTTCTTCATCCGCCTGGAACTGAATATGGTTGACTAGAAGAAATGTTTAGGAATGACTCCCCCAAACTGCACAGCACGATTATTTGTGCTTTTTGGAGTGATTTCCCCATCTAGCCTTCCCTAAATTCAAAAAATTCAAATCTAACAGGAGCGGGAGTGGATGATAAAGAGAACTTGTTATATCTCCCAAAGCAAAGGGATCATTGGGACTCTGCCAACACCAACATTGGTTTAACACAAAAATAAATTAATAACTGTCTAATCTATAAGGATGACAGTGAATTAATGTTAATGGAAAGAATTTTGGACTCCCCCCCTTTCTTCTTTCCTCCCTTCCTCTTGTTTCCCCCCATCTTCTCTTTTTTCTTTTGTTAGTTCCTTCCTTGTATCCCACTCCCCAGTTCCTCCTTTCTTTTCTCTCACCCTCTCTCCTTTCCTTTTATTCAATCTATGTACTGAAATCAGCCTTGATTTAACATTGACTCTCACCCTCTCTCCTTTCCTTTTATTCAATCTATGTTCTGAAATCAGCCTTGATTTAACATTGAAGACTGGAGGTAGCTATGTGTGTATTACCTTTCTTAGTTGGATATATTAGCTTGTAATTATGCATGAAAGTTTATCACTACTATTTATTTGTGAGCTGTTTGGTCACAAAATTCTATAAATTAAAAGTTTTCATTGGAAGATAAAATGCCAAACACCCTAACTGTTATTTTATATTTCTGGAATCACAGAATCATTGTGCCATATTTCATGTACCTGGCATTGGGGCAGTGCAATATGATTCACTTGGCTTTTATCTCTATTTCTACATTTGATATTAATGAATGAAGCTAGGATTTCTTTGCGCCATGTTTCTTTCCATTTTCTTAATTCCCTGTTTAGTAATATCTCCCTGTTTAGTTTTAGTTGTTTACTCTTTCCTTCCTTATCACTGTTACTCTCTTTCTCCTTTCTCCCATTGGCTCTCTCTTCCATATTTATGTCATTTTCTTTGCCTCATTTTGTTGACCACAATTAATTAAAGTACCTGTTTGCAATACAACTCAGTTTTTGATTACTTAAATATTTAAAAAGATCTATTTTGCAATTCAAAGAGGTAAATATACATTAAACATAGAAACTTCAGGAAAAACTGCAGCTCTGTAAGGCCCCCCAATCCAGACACCATATGATATAGAAAAAAAATCTGTGTATTTCTCTATTCTTTTCTCTGCCCTTTTTTTAGTAAAAGAGCACAAAATTGTTTAAAGGCCTTCAGTACACGGTACTGTTTTGCCCTGTAGAAGGGTGGTGCCCTTGTACACTTATATCAAATGTTTATGTACCTTGTGCAGTATTACCTGGTTTCAAGTTTCTTACTTTTAAAGTAAACTTGGTCTGTGGAACACATGATTTCAGTATTTTAAGTTGTGTTTTCTTTTGTTACCATGAAAAGGAAGGCATTTCTGTAGTCTTAGGTTATTTGTAAACCTGTTTATGAGATTTGTTTCCCAATCCTTTGTCTATATTTCTCACCCTTTGTTGAAATTTAATTTAGTTGTTTTTTTTTTTTTTTTAATCGTGTATATCTAGGACTTTTGTCTTTCATTTTCCTTTTCTCCTGGGACCTTAGCCCTCCTAATGATCTCCCTCTATATTTTTCTCTTTAAGTTTTTAATTTTTTTCTTTTTAGTTACCCATTGTGCTTCTTTCTGAACCCAATAGCTTCGGAGAGTTGAGAATCCAGCAGTTGAATGGGAAGAGGGGCAGAGAATAGCTGCTCTCAACTATTTCTCTGTTTTTACTTTTAGCCACTCTTCTGTGGCTTGTTTAATGACTATGTTGGTATGTTATATTTATCTCTGTGTGTGTCTATGTCTGTATACACCAAGTCTGACATTTAAGTTTGTGAACTCATCCTAGAGAAGTACTCCATAGCTCATCGCTGACTGTTGATATGGTCACCAGGTGGCCACCTGGAGTACTTTGAAGGTGACCGTGATCAGATGGTCTTATACGATGGCAGCTCTGATGGCCACTCCAGAAAGTTTCAAAATTGCTTTGAAGGGTGACGTCAGTGCCCAGCTTCACAAGACAGTACTTTGAAGGTGAATGTAGTGACATTTAGCAATGAGATATGCCAGGACTTTTTCTAGGAAGAGTTCATGAACTTAATAGTCTGACCTCGGATGTATATGTATCTATTTACAAATATGTACACATGCCATGTGCAGATACTTCATATACACCATACGGCACATATGTATGGTATATGGGTTTGTGTATATCCACACACTGGGAAGTTAGTCTACTCAGATCAACATGTGTTTTTGAATGTGATTCACATACTGATTTTCCCCTTTCATCTCCTATTAATATAACAGGACTGAACATAAGCAGTGCTCTGCCTACAAGTGACCCCTTACCTGCTCGCACCACTGCATTCTCACTTGCAAGCATCTCTGAAAGAGGAAATGACTTCTCAGAGACCAAATCTCCTCTTAGTCCAGGCAATTCTTCAACCCAAGTATCGCCGGACACTTTGGATAATCCTGGTGTTCCTGCTGCGGAAGGTTGGCAGAGAAATGTTCATTGAAGTGATACTGGAGAACACTTGTCCTTTTTTAAATTCTGAAGTTATCACAATAGTTCTTTCTTCGAATTATGTGGGTTATTTCTAAGTATGTTCTTTATGCAAGTGCATGAAATGTGGAAAATATTAAGTTATCTATGAAACATTAGTTGACTAGAGTAATGTATGTATGTTGTTAGTGGGAGGAGAGAAAAGGGGAAGGAGAGGAGACTTTCTAAGTAACATAAAGACGGGAAAGTTGTTCCCGTGTCCTCTGATCTCCACATTCTTCATCATTCTCCTAGTTTCTGCCTGCTTAGGTTTCCCACAGCCCTGGAGAGATTGAAACGCTCTGCTTTCATGTAAGAGAGCACGTTTTCTTTTCTAGAAAATAATTTTGCTATCAGGTGGTTTTTCTTTTCTTTTTCTTTCTTTTCAATTTTTGAGATAGAGTCTCACTATGTCACCCTGGGTAGAGTGCTGTGGCATCACAGCTCACGGCAACCTCAAACTCCTAGGCCTAAGTGATTCTCTTGCCTCAGGCTCCCAAGCAGCTGGGACTGCAGGTGCCTGGCACAACGCCTGGCTACTTTTCAGTTGCAATTGTCATTGTTGTTTAGCTGGCCCGGGCCAGGTTTGAACCTGCCAGCCTTGGTGCATGTGGCTGACACTATAACAACTGTGCTACAGGCACCGAGTCAAATCAGGTGTTTTTTCAATTTTCTACTAAGATAAGGCTAGATGTGTTATTTATTTATTTATTTATTTTTTGGGGGGGGTGCAGTGTGCTGGTTTTATATACAATTTGAAATATTTAAGATTGATTTATATAATGAAAATCCATAAGATTTTTCTTACTACTGTAATTAGGAAAAAACCTCTTAATTTTTCTAACTATTACATACACCATTTAAAATTGTTTCTTTTTTGAAAATGATTACATAAGCATCCATACGCATAATATTAAATTTAAATATGTAATATTTTTATAAACATAGCTTATAAATGTTGCAATACATAAATATAGAAGTATGTGTGTGTATATATAAATGTGTGATACATTTGTACTTTATATATACACTTTACACACACAGTGAATATTCCATTAAATAATTCTGTTCCTTAAAGATAACCTTTTTAACCATTATTGTATGTCCTGCAGGCTCTGGGAATGTGATTTTGTGAGTGTGTTTGTGTAAGCACACATATGTGTGACGGCTTGCATGTTTTCACAGTTTTTCTGACACTAGATATTACTAATGTTTTAATGTCTATGAGCATGACATAAAAATATTTCATGTTCATTTCATATTATTAAAAAATTTTTCATAATGTTGACATCTTATACTTTTTGCCATTGTATAATATTCATTTATATTAATAAAGGGACATCTCTTGTCCCTTTTTTCTTTTTTGCAGTTTTTGGCCGGGGCTGGGTTTGAACCCGACACCTCCGGCATGTGGGGCTGGCGCCTTACTCCTTTGAGCCGCAGACGCTGCCCTCTTGTCCCTTTTTTACATCCTTTTTCCTTTGTGATTTATATAAGACAGTAACATATAGAGGATATTGTTCTTATTTTCCCCAGAGAGTGGAGGGAAATGTCCCAAATGTCATTTTGTAGAGTTGGTTGAGACTCCAAAAAACTCACAGTGATTTGGAAGTCAAAAAAGCCCTGTGGAAGCATCAGCTCTCTGGCTGCATCCAGATAAAGGGCCTTCCAGGAAGACAGTCAGAGCCCAGGTGCCACCTTTCTGCCAAGCAAATGCAGGTAGACGGTTGGGTGAACCGTCATAGCATTCGCTCCTTGTCACCTGTCAGGATTTAGATTTTGCATCTGAGAGGGAGGAAGCCTGAGTAACGATCTCACTTTGTCACCTTAGGTGTTCCGTCCCAGGCGCCTCACCTCCCCACGCACGCAGACCCGCAGACGCGCTCTGACGAAGCCGGCACGCAGACACTCAGCAGCCCCGCTGCCCTTACCGCACTCACGCCTGCCCCGGGCAGGGACGAGACCTCAGGTTTGCGGGCCCTTTAGACTTGTGCAAATGTGATGGGTACATGACAGTCGCCTGTATCTAAGGATGGTGTGAGGAAACCCAACCGCCTGTTCAATCGTAACAATCACTTGTCGATGAATTTGGAGTTTTGCAGTTAGGAAATGAACCCACGCAACAGAGTTCCTTTCCGTGGAAATGAAATAATAAGATTAGTGGGACTGCGGCAAAAACTTGCATAAGAGGGAAAGAGCTATTCAGGGTACTCTGTTTATATTTTGAGCAATTATTGTGTAGGGAAACTTCCTTTTGCTAGTAATACAAATAATGTACATATATCTTGACCTAAAGACTTCATACCACTCAATAAGGAAAAGTAGATGACTCCTACCATCCGTGAAGAACGCTGCCAAATTCTAACCACGGTGAAATGGCTATTTAGAGAACAAGGGGAGAAAAGGAATAGATGCTCATATTTCTCATTCATACACGGTTCTTGCAGCTTAGCATCTCTGTAGTCATAACAGTTCAAAATATTCCCTCCCTTGACTTTCCAAAGTCAGACTCTAAATCACTCCCTGATGGCCTTTTTTATGCAGGAAAAATGAGCACGTACTTTCTCAGATCCCAGATCCACGCAGTTGCCTATATAAATGTAGCGTCCTGCGTGCTAAGATGTAAATGGAAGGTCTGGGTGGCTGGCAGCTGCTGTAGGTATGAATCAAACGTGGGAGTCAGATGGAGCAGGTAGAATCATTCCCATTCAAACCCTTCCTCGGCATGAACATATTCTAGGCATATTCTAGAGCTGCCCCATCCAGGAACAGCTGCCCTAGGAACCACAGTGGAAAGATTTGGAGCTGTTAGCAACTTCACAGATTCAGAAGTTGTGGAGGGGCAGAAGCTGTGGGGTGAAGAAAGGGACCGGCCCTGGGAGTCCGATTGTCACACAACCTAGTCCTTTCCACCCTGATCAAGGAATACTCCCTCCCACAGGGGCCATTTCTGCTCTTTAATAATCTATTAGAATTAATCGTCCTAATTAAAATTATAAATGCCACTCGGAATCCAGTACTGAGATTACATATTTAACTGGGAAAACTGGTTACTGAGGAAGGAAGGTAGGGAATTTGGGGAGGGTGGGAGTGGAAACTGTAGAAGGACATGAGGGTTACTTGGGAGGGGGAAGAAGGGAACAAGCTAACGAGAGAACAGTGGAGAAGCAGGTAGAAGAAAGCTAAGGATGAACTAGGCTGCTGCTAATGCACTGCCGTGGGCCAGTTCTGCCCGAAGGAATTTACTAAAGACTCAACAAACCTTCCTTACCCCTTTTCTTGTTTGGTTGGAACTCTGCTCTGGGCATCAGCACTGAGGTATTTATGTTACTTATTCTGTTCTGTGGTTTAGGTAAACCTTATGGTCCAGTGGCTTTTAAAAACTGCAGTGATAAGGCCAACTTAGTTCTTTGGAAGATGTATTTCCGATTCTAATGGGATGTACATGTGAAGTTACACCCCGCATTCCATTTGTAACCGGAAGATGCCTACACACTCACTCATGCCCCTGCTCTGGGGGTAGCACTGCTGAAACACAGAATCCGACTGCAAATGAGATACCAATCACATATCATTCAACCGATGATGCCAGGCATCTTGACAGTGAAATAGCAAAATAAGTTATTGAATGAAGGCTAACTCACATTTCTTTTGCTTCTGCCGTGGCCACTAGCATAGTGCTAGCCATCCAGTCGGCACCTCATGACCAAACATTGATTGTCTGCACTGTGATTCTGGGTGTGATGTGTGGGGGAGATAGGAAATGCGTTAGGTGCTATAATGCCTGACGATGAAGAGTCCTAACTAGGTACCATGTTCAGTTTCTTCAGCTATAATGCTACATTCTACCCATTAGCTTGTATGAGATTGGAAAATAGGAGAGTGATGTCAGTATAAAGCGGGGTTTGTTGGTTCCAAACCAACCAATTTGATTTTTCCTAGCAAGTAGAGGCTGTGTAGTGAAAGTAAAATTGCAACCTTCATCTGGAAAGGAAAAGCCTCTGAGCTCAGCTGCTGCACAGGTGGAAGCCCATTCATCTCTATTTTAAGAAAATTAAAACTGAGCCACCTGCACCCAGGGATTCCTACCCAGAGGGGTGCAGGTTTGGAAGCCTCCCAGCATGTACCAGGTTGCACTTCTTCTTGTGCCAACCTTAAAGACCTTTTTACACTCAGAGCTTCACTTCCATCAATGCGGCCTCAGCACCGCCAAGACAGAACCCCTCAACTGCTTTGATGCATTTTTAATATTGCCTGAGTCAGCCCTCAGCCAGGAGGCTTGGCACCCTTGGGCTGTCTGAGCTTTTTCCTGAAGCCCCAACTCGATTTTAAAGTTGTGCTCCAATTACTAAGCTGCATAGGTTTCCATTTTTCTGCCTCTAAACTTACCTTTCTCGTAAGCCCAGGTGTTTTGAGTATGGTTTTGTAAAATGCCTATATTGTGGGATAGCTGAAATGCTTGATTGATTGCTCCTCTGCCTTAGTTTCAGTGGTTGTGTTTATGTTGGCTCTCTGGCCTCTGCCCTTGTGTGGCAGGAATGAGTGACAGTGCTTACGGCCCTTCTCTCTGCAGATGGCTCAGAAGGAGGGAATACAGACAGCGCCTTTCCTGAAAACTCCAATGTCACACTCATAACGACCCTCAGCCCTGCACACCCCAGCCCTGCTGCCTTACCTACAGGTGGCTCAGGAGAGAGGAATACAGACAGCCCCTTTCCTGAAAACTCCAATGTCACGACCCTCGGCCCTGCACGCACCAGCTCTGCTGTCTTACCTGCACTCACTTCCAACATCACCACCACACCCAACTCCTCAGGTGTGACTCTGCTGCTTAGGTGACTTCAGCTATGGACAATGAAATGAAAACTCAAAACTTGAACGCAGCTCTTTTATTTCATGACACATTATTTGTGGTTTTCCTACTTGGTAAATTTTCCATATTTGTACTAATTTAGGCAAAAGACACTTTCTAGTAAGTTTCTCTTGGTAAGTTTTATTTTATTAGTCATATTATAAATGCTCATGGCAAGAAAGAATAGTAAATAAACTTGAACGTCATATAGCCCTGGGACCAAATCCCATGTTTTCAACCTTCTAATTGACTATAGGACAAATCACTAATACTTTCTAAGTCTCAGTTTTTCCTTCTGTAAAAATGGAAATGATACTTATTTCCTGAGATTAATGTGAAGACTGAATATGTAAAAAGTCGGATATGTAAAAAGTGTGACAAAAGAGTAATTGTTACTTCCGTTAGTATCCGAGATAAGGGAAGTTGTAATTAAAAGGGAATGGAATAGTTTGAGGAAGCTCTCCAATCAGGTAAGAATCACACCATGGAATTATGTTTCCTTTCAACGTATACAATGTTTGGTTGAAATTTCTTGAGATACTGTTAATTTCAAGGGCCATTCATAGGTAAACCTTTGGTTCACTTTGTGATTTGAAAAACAAGCAAGTGTCAAATCAAAGGAGGGTTCCTAAAACCAAGATTAGGTTGGGAAGTGACCTTTGCTAAAGAGTTTTCCCTTCGCCCTTCAAAATGACAAACTCCATTTGTTTTCTTGCAGCTTCCTCCGATACACCTCCTGTATCACCGACTGTGAGCACTGCAGCAAGCACTGTCCTGTCAATCACAACAGGTGACAACCTTACCCTCAGTCATGCAACCATACAACCTGCTGTGTTGGGGTTGTGCTCACGATGGGGTCCTCCTCCTGCTCTACCTTGGTCTCCTTCCTTGGAGAAATTTCATTAAATATTTTAGTCCTAAAGGCCATGGAACAGCAGCTAGACCTTTCCTTATTTAGAGCGCAGCAGTCGAGGAGATCAGGACATAATGTTACTGTCATGACCCATCATATTGTTGTCGTAGCATCTCCCCAGAGTTGTACACTTTATGAAAACATGTATGACAAATAACAGAATCTACTGGAACTTCTTTTGCTAAGAGGGGGTATTGGTATTAGTGTGGAAAAGACAGATTCCATCACAGTGGCTCTCTGTGGTCAGGGACTGATCACAGAGTTCCAGTTAAACAGCCAGGGGGCATCGAGGGAAAGGAAAGAGGTTTGGGGGGACCGGCCACGGCAAGGGTGGTATCTGTGAATCAGGGAGCAAAGGAAGAGCTTGCAAGCCCACCATGCTCTCTCAAATTCTTCCTCATTCAAAACAAGATTAGCAGAGATCTCTCAGCTTCCTCCAAGCACATTTACTCCTAGATCTTGGCTGAATACATAAACCCACATAGATACTCTTTCGTTTGCTGAGAGAGGAGTTTATCACCATTGGTGTGCACAGAGCATATAAAAGTTAAACTGGAGAATGAAACAGCCCTTGGCTATCATCTTCTTTTCTTTTCTTTCTTTTTTTTTTTTTTTGTAGAGACAGAGTCTCACTTTATAGCCCTCAGTAGAGTGCTGTGGCATCACAGCTCACAGCAACCTCCAACTCCTGGGCTTAGGCGATTCTCTTGCCTCAGCCTCCCTAGTAGCTGGGACTACAGGCGCCCGCCACAACACCCGGCTATCATCTTATTTTCTTAAAAACAAAAGTTTAAACCTCATTCTGTGGAGATTCTAATCAAATAAATCTATTTTGACTTTAATCGAGAGAATGAGTACCTTTAAAATATTTTTGGCTATATGAACACTCAGCCATGTTACCATACCACAATCAGATGTGTAAAGTCTTAACATTGTTATTACCACAGTTGTGTTCGTTGGGAAAATTCATGAAAATGCTTCATAGACCTAGCTCATTAGTTGATAAAGTTTGAAGTTTTAAGGTTAAAACGTTGTACTAGGTGAACTTTACATGATCTGTCACACCTAACCCAATAGTTTTTATAGTTTATGAAGTTGAAATATTATAAATCGTCTTTTCCCCAAATGACACAGCACTGTCCTAAAGCAAAATTTTAATAATTTGCATTCTTCTTTTTGTTTTTTCTCTATTACAGCTACTACTCCTAAGATACCCTGTGGTAAGTGTGTTGACCTAGAGGCAGCAGGCCTCACTTTGGAATAGCGCTGTAATTACTTCCTTCTGCATTCCAAGCTGTCATGATCCACTAGCAAACTGAACTCACTGGCTCTAATTTCTTCCAATGACTACCTCCAAATCTTAAAAGCTAGTATCCCACTGTGGCGAAAAACCATGGTTTGTTTAATTAATAATAAGTTCTTTTATAATCAGGCTCCATCCACCTCTCCTCTCCCATCATTGCCTCCTCACCCTTTTCACTTAAGCAATGTGCAACTACTTACAGTTTTCTGTTAAAGAAAAATCAGCGAATACATGAATATTTGTTGAAAAGATATTTTTATCGTCACAGAAATGGTTGACACACTAAAGACAGGTATTTGGGAGGGTCTATCAGCTAGGATAATTTTACATAGTTAAAGAAATGAAGGAGGACCTGTGGCCTCTAAATAATGAATGTTCCACATATTTGGAGAAACAGATAACTAGGTTTTAAATCAAAGAGTCATTAGGGCATAAAGCCAGAAGAAGAAATTTTCACTTGCGTCATTTCCTTTGTGCATCAACTCAGCAAGTATTTGCTGAATTCCTACTAATGACAGATATTAAACATGGATCTGGATTTATGGCAATAATCTAAATAGATCAGATTTTGCTCACCCGGAAAATCACAGTGCAGTTAGGAAGACAGACATTTATCTGATAATAATCCAAATATAAATGCACAAGCTGAGGTTCCTTCAGAAAGGGAATGAGGCAAGCACGATATGGAGGCATCTGATACATTTCCTCCATGGTTTTATGTTCTTGGGGGTGTTTTCTTGATGATTTGCTATTTTAAAAAATATACGCCAAGGAATTTGCATTTAACATAATTTTATTCATTTTGTAAAAAGAGATAATCGTCACGGTTTCATTTTCTTTCAGAAAGCAAATATGCACACATCTCTGTGAATTACATTTATGACAGTACAGATAGATCATTTACAGCAAAGCTCAATGTCGATGACAACGTGACATGTGAAAGTTTGAACTGTACAAACAAGGAGTTTCGTAGCCTAAAAGAATGCAAAGATTTCACTGTTGGTATAAGGGCTGAAACTTGTGCTCTTCCAGCTAAAGAGTTAACATTAAATGTCCCACCAGGTAAATCGATTTGTTTCTATTTCTATATTTACATTTTAAAAAGTATGATTTCATGTACGGCAAGAGCCAGTTTGGCGAAGGAAAGGGCTGAGAGAAAAGCAGTCTGCTATATTCAAGTGTATGAACTGTTTTGCTTTCCTAACCGAGTAAAAATTACAAAGCAATATAAGCCTTCTGTTTATATACCTTGGTCATCCCCCCTACTTATTTAACAGAGACATTGATATAGATGAGTTATGGCCTACTTTGTCAAGTGATTGGCTACTTAGTCTTTCTTTTTTCTTCTCTACTTAATTAAAGTCATTTACTATAAACGTGCATGTACTTCTTTTGAGGGCGAATTTGTCTGTGATATGCTGGGGAAAAACATAAAGTTAAGAATTTGACATTCATGGGAAAACCCAAATACGTTCACAGGAAAAGGTCAAGCTGTTTTCCCAACTGAGTTATCGCTGGGACAAAGAGAAGGAATGAAAGTTGTCAAGCAGACTTTAGGAAACATTTCTTAGAAAAATGCATTTTGGGAAAGGGATTCAGGGCCCATGTAATTTTAAAAGATATCTCACGTCATTTAACAATTCCAGATTATTGATCAATTCATTCACATTTAAATATGTTACAAATCTGACAAGTTTTGAAAACAAAAATTCACTTAAGTTATTCATTTTTTTCTAAATAGTACTGAAATCATTCATCAGTTGACCACAGAAAATTATCATATTGAAAATTTATTCCCCAAAAGAGAAACCTCCAACACTCTGTATACTATTATTTAATTAAGAATCAAAGAGTAAACACAACCTTGAAGGTGTAAGCAAATATATAAAGTGGAATGAATGCTTTGAAATACGCAAAGATTGAAATTTCATCTGAATGGTTGCCTGAATTTCATTTTTATTTTTATGCTGTTTTCATTACTGTGGATTTATAGCCTGAAGTCTGGGAGGGTGAGGCACAGGCTTTTTTTTATTACTAAAATAGTCTGAGCTACACACAGTTTTTCTGGTTCCATACAAAATGTACTAGCTTTTCCATTTCTTCAAAATATGATGTTGGTACTTTTATGGGGATTGCCTTGAATCTGTGGACTGCTTTGGGTAGAACAGACATTTTGTTTGTTTCATTTTTTTAAAGTAACACAAATTCTAAGTGAAACACTACCGAAATAAATGGTCTTGAAAAACAACAAGGTGAATAATAAAAAAACACAACACCTAAGAGTTATTAGACTTTAACAAAATTAGTCTCAATGCTAGTCAAATTATGCTTTTAATATATTTTCAGTGACTTTAATAGAGAATATAGCACAAGTTATAAAATATTAATTAAGTCTATTTGTGAATCTTTTTGACAGAGCCTGGAAAATTTCAATTAGTTAACTGTACAGACAAGGAAAAAGCAAATACTACTATTTGTTTAAAATGGAAAAGAAATAATGAACTCCCTGAAGAGTGTGATGAAAATAAATTTACATACAGCATTCAATGTGGTAAGAATATAACACTTATCAGAGAATTTTTTGTGGTAGGAAGCTGTTCTAAGTACTGTTTAATTTTCTCTCACTCTTTCTTTCTGCCCCCTTCTGTCTCTTTCTCCATCTTCTTCTTCTTCTTCTTTTTTTTTTTTTTTTGGTCTGTGGTATATTTGGAGTCAAATAATTGTATTGTCTATGGTGCTCAAACAAATTCACAAAATAAATAAATACATTCCCTGAAAAGTGAATACTAAAAAATTAAGTCTAATAATTTACCAGAATTTTCTTTTCTTTTCTTTTTTTTTGATACAGAATTTCACTGTCACCCTTGGTAGAGTGTGGTGGCGTCACAGCTCACAGCAACCTCAAACTCTTGGGCTTAAGTGGTACTCTTGCCTCAGCCTCCCATGTAGCTGGGACTATAGGCACTTGCCACAATGCCCGGCTATATTTTTTGTTGTTGCAGTTGTCATTGTTGGTTAGCTGGCCCAGGCAGGGTTCGAACCCACCACCTTCAGTGTATGTGACTGGTGCCATAACCACTGTACTTACGGGTGCTGAGCTGATTGCAAGAATTTTCTTGGCAATTGTTGTTATACACAAGGCATTGTTGATGAGATTATGAGAGAGGGGGTTATGAAAATGATGATACACATATTTTGATAGAAAGAAAGGAAAGCAAATATAAAATTATACGATTCAAGAGTCAACTTTGTCAGACCTTCATCAACAAAATTCATACACAAGTCCAAGAACACTTAGATAATAAGAAAGCAGAAAAAGAACAGTAAGTGCTTCTAGGAATAAGATTGGGTGCAAATTAAGGCGACTAATAATTGAGATAGCATTTCCTTTTAAGTATATTTGAATTTAATGAGATGGATTTTCCCATCCCCTCAGCCATCTGCCAGGTCATATTTGGCACAACAAACAGAGATGTGTGCACATGTGTGCCCACACCCAGAATGGCATATGGCACTGGTTGTAATCATCATGTAATCGTCATAGCCTATGATCCAAGAAGTATGAGGAAAGCACAGCCACAGATAAAAGACAGATGATCGAAACATGATCTGTCTAGAAAATCTATGAGGCAAAGGCTGAGGTGTTACCTCAGTTTCTCAAAAGACAACAATGCACTAATGCCTCATTCCATCAGTTAAGGTAGGGACATTCTCAAATTAAGTTCTACTTTCTGTATACAGGCTGAGCATTCCTAATCTAAAAATCTAAAATTTGAAATGTTCCAAAATCCAAACTTTTTGAGTATTCACATGACGTCACAAGAGGAAAATTTCAAAGCTGACCTCATGTGACAGGTTACCATCCAAATGCAGGCACAGGATGCACAGTTGATCCAGTGTCCCCAAGAGAAAGATGTTATAGAATTACCTCAGGCTTTCTATGGAAGGTGTGCGTGAAACCCCAGTGAATTCTGTGTTTGGACTTGTATCTCAGCTCTGTGATCTTTCATTGTGCCTATGAAAATATTCCAAAAAATGAAAACATCTGAAATCTGAAACACTTCCAGTCCTATGCACTTTAGAGAATGGGTACTCAATGTGTATTTTTGTAAAAGTTGAGCCCAGAAAAATCATTTTCAGAACCTTTGACTTATTATTTTTATCATTTCCGTGGATTGATAAAAATTGATAACAATCTACTAGTTGTTACAGTTATTACACATATGAAGTCAGAAAAGAAAGTTACGTGTGTAATATTGTGCTAATATACTCATATGCAATACTTCTTTCTTTCAGCTAATGACACATCTAAAGAAGAAAAAATAATAGTACCAAACCTTCAACCTGAACATGATTATAATTGTTTTGCAGAAGTATTTTATAATAACAAAAAGTATACGAATGCACAAAAAACTATCCGAACAGATGTTGGAAGTGAGTATATTTCTTACATTTATATGTAAAAGTACTTTCTCTTTATGTTCTTATGTAATAATTCTTTGAGAATCAGAGGAAATGATGGTATTAAGTTAGAGCAAGAGTTTCAGAAAATAAATTTCTATTAATTTTTGAGATTGAATTAAAAAAAAAATTACACTGGGCCCAAACTTTTTTTCCAAATTATAGGCTGTTATGAGGTTATGTTGGAAATAACACTAAAATGGGTGAAATGTTTTGTTCACTTATTTCCCCTTTCTTCCTGTGGCATCCCTCCTTTTTGGCACACTCTTTCACCTCCCTCTCCTCTATTAGATCCTGCCTATTATAGAAGTAAAGGGAGCAAAGAACCAGAGTGGTAAATCTATGCATGGATGGGAAGATAGACAAAAGTAATGAAAAAGTGTTAAAACAATATTCATTACATGTATGATGATTTATGAATTAACCACTGGAAAAAAAGGAAAAATGGATAGTGTTGCCTATAAGCATTATAGAAAAATTCTACATATCATAGAAAGAAAAGATGGTGGTGGGAAGGGGGAGAAAGAAGAGGGAAGAGTTTACTTTTGGGTAGTTTAAGTCAAAGTTGTGTGTCCTTCACTTGGAAGGTGTGTGATGTACACCTGTGATGCAACTTTTAGGTGTGAATTCCCCCTTCCCTTTTTCCTTCCTCCCACCTATGTGAATTTCATTGAATTTTGCTTCCATATACGCATGTAAGTTTGACCAACTAGCTCCAGTTTTGTCCTGAGCTCATGTGGTGTTCATTTTTCCATTCTTGCAATACTTCACTTCAGAGAATGGTCTCCAATTCCATCCAGGTTGTTACAAAAGATACATATATACCCCTGTAATGTTCTAAAATTAATAAAATCAAGAAGTAGAAGGAAGAAGAGAGAGAGAGAAAGAAAGGGGGAGAAGGGAGAGATACTGAGAGAAGGAGGGAGTAGAGAAAGGGAGAGAGATATTAGGTAGAAAACAATGGGTGGGATAGTGGAAACATGTTATAGTCTATCAAAAGTTACAATAAATATAAATGGGTTGGACAGATAGTCAGATTTGGGCAAAGACTCATTTTGGGAGAATTTTCTTAGCTTCAAGGTAGACAGGCTCGGTGCCTGTGGCTCAATGGGCTGAGGCGCCAGCCACGTATACCTGAGCTGGCGGGTTCAAATCCAGCCTGGACCTGCCAAACAACAATGACAGCTGCAACCAAAAAATGGCCAGGCGTTGTGGCGGGCGCCTGTAGTCTCAGTTCCTTGGGAGGCGGAGGCAGGAGACTCGCTTGCGCCCAGGAATTGGAGGTTGCTGTGAGCTGTGATGCCACTGCACTCTATCCAGGGTGACAGCTTGAGGCTCTGTCTCAAAAAAAAAAAAAAAGAAAGAAAGAAATCTTCAAGGTAGACAAAGTGATAGCTTAGAAGAAATTTTTATGACTTTGCTGCATATTGCCCGTATTGAAGGGATACCAATGGAAAGTGCTTGGAACATAAATGCAAAGATAGTAGAAGGAAGAAAATAATAAATATTAGAGTATGAACTATTGAATGTGGGAGCAAATAAAAATAATAAGAATTTATCAACAAATCTAAATCCTAGTCTCAGAAAAGTTTAATGAAAGAGCCAGATATCAAACAAAACAACCCTTCTCCTATGGAGTAGATAAGAAAAAGAAAACTAAAGAATAAGATAAATTCTAAAAATTATAGAACAACTTTGTGTGCAATTTAGAAGGTTAGAATGGTAAATTGTCTAAACCAATGGATTATGAGCATTTGTCTAGGAAGAATTAGAGATGTGGAATTAAAATTATCCTCACATATCTCTTCACCACATCACACATACTATTTGCTAACTTGACACACCGGTACAAAACCATGAAGAGAAGGTAGTTTTTCAAATTTATGCGAATAGTCAAAGAACAGATGATTCTTATTTTATCAAACTATTCTATGGTAAGGAGGACAGGGACACTTATCAACCCTTTTCGCTATGGTTGGGGTTTGGTGTAGGATTAGCATTAATTCTTCTATAATGTGGATACAAAACTTGTTCAAAGCTGAGGCAGCCATAGGTCTGTCTCATTTATGAACACAGGAACTAAATGGGTAATGAAATATTAGCAAAATGGATAAAAAATCATATGTTATGGAGGTTTATCCCAGTAATTCAGAAATCTCTGGGCTCGGAAAAGAGCAATTTTACCATTTTACTTATTTCACTTGAGAAAGAAGAGGGATTTTTGTAAGATCACTGCAAAAAGAGCCAAATTTTTTTTCTTTCATTTTTAAGTCTTAACCTTTAATTCACATATCACACAACATACCCTTTAAAATGTACACTTCAGTGATTTTCATTAGTTTTAGAGTTGTGCAGCCATTGCCAGCATCAATTTTAGGAAAGTTTCATCACACCAAAAAGAAAAAGAAATTCTGTGTTAACAATTACTCCCCATTTTCCCTCTCGCTCCCCATTTCTTAGCAGGCAACCAGCAATTTACTTTCTGTCCGAATGGATTTGCCTTTTCTGGACATTTCATATAAATAGAATCAGACACTCTGTGAACTTTCACCATTGGCTTCACTTAGCATACTGTTTTCAAGGTGTACTTGAAACACAGTACACCTACTGTAATATGCATCAATTCTTCCTTTTATATTGCTGAATAATATTTCATTTCATGGATATAATGCCTTATTTTGTTTGTACCTTCAAAAGTTGAGTGACATTTAGTTTGTCATCACTTTTTAGCTCTTGAGAACAATGCTGTTGTGAACATTTGCGTGCAAGGTGTTGTGTACCCATCTTCATTTCCCTTAGTTGTATATCTGGGCTTGCAAATTTGTGAGTCACTCAGCAACTTTATGTTTTCTATTTTGAAAAACTGTCAAGCTCTTTTCCAAAGTGAATTTACCACTTTATATTTTAATCAGCAAAGTGTGACTGGCAAAATTTTTCCACATTTTCATTAACACTTATTTTTAATCTCTTTTACATTTTAATCATCCTAGTTTATATGAAGTGGTATATCATTAAGATTTAGATTTGTTATGTTTTAACTGCTAATGATATTAAGTACATTTTTATGTATTTATTGGTCACTTATTTATCTTTTTTCTACTCAAATCCTTTGTTTATTTTTTAATCAGATTTTTAATTTAGTTGTAGTTTTTTTATATGTTAATGCAAATCTTTGTTGGATTTAGAGATATATTCTCCAGTTCTGTGAGTTATCTTTTTACTTTTTTGATAATTTTTTGAAGCATATGTTTAATTTTAATGAAGTTGAATTTTTCTATTTTTATTTTTGTTTATGCCTTAGGTATCATATATAAAAATCTATTGCTAAATCCAAGACCATTCAGACATATCCACATATCTTCTTCTTAGAATTGTATAGCTTTAGCTCTTAACTTTAAATCTATAGTCTACTTGGAGTCGATATTTGTAATGGTGTGAGGTAATGGTCTGATTTCATTTTTTTACATGTGACTACCCAATTTTTCTAGCATCATTTGCTGAAAACACTGTTCTTTCTCAAATGATGTTCTTATCGCTCTTATAAAAAGTTAGTTGATCATAATAATAGGTTTATTTCTGCACTCTCAGTTCTATTTCATTGATTTGCATATCTGTTCTTATATCAGAACCACACAGTTGATTACTTTTTAATGAGTTTTGAAATTGGGAAGTGTGTGTTGTTTAAACTTATTTTCTTCTTCAGGATTGTTTAGAATATCTGAGAGTTATTGTAAATTGAACTGCGATAAACAGTCTAGTGCAAGTGATCTTATGATAAAAGGATATTTTTCCAGTAATGGGATTGCAGGATCAAATGGGAGGTCTTGCTTGAGTTCTTTGAGGGTTTTCCATACTTCCTGCCAAAAAGGTTGTATCAGTTTGCAGTAGCACCAGCAGTGTAAAAGTATTTCTTTCTCTCCGATGGAGACTTTACATCCTTTGTATTAACCTGGATGGAAGTGGAACATTACATTATTTACATTATTTACATTACACATTTACATTATTCTTAGTAAAGCATCACAAGAATGGAGAAGCATGAATCCTATCTATTCAATTTTGATATGAGGACAGTTAATGACCTGGTACCTGGTGGGGTGGGGGAAGGGGAGAGCAGAGAGAGATAGAAGGAGGGGTGTGGGAGAAAGGAAGAACAGTGAGAGGGAAGGAGCGAGGTGGGTGGGGTCTTGGTGTGTGACACAACTCTTGGGGCCAAGACACAATTGTAAGAGGGACTTTACCTAACAAATGCAATCAGTGTAACCTGGTTTCTTGTACACTCAATGAATCCCCAACAATAAAAAAAAAAGAGAGAAAGAGAGAGAGAGAGAATATCTGAGGGCTCTTGGAATTCCATAGGAATTTTAGGATCTATGGATTCCTTTCCAGAGAGAAGTCAGCTTGGATTTTTACAGGATTGCATTGTATCTATAAATCAATTTGGAGAATATCGCCATCTTGCCAATGTTAGTCTTCATGAATATCAGGTGTCTTTCCATTAATCTTCTTCAATGTGTTTCCAAAATGTTTTATAGTTTTCAGCACATAAATCTTGTACCTCTTTTGTTAAATTTACTCTTTCTTTAAATTTATTCTTGCTTACAATGGTGTTGCTTTCTTAATTTCATTTTCAGATTGTTCATTGCTAGTGCACAGAAATAGAGTTTTTCTATTGATCTTGTAGTCTGCCACATTGTTGATCTTGTTTGTAATTATAATACTGCAGGATTTTTGACGAAACATGAAAATGATTCTAAATTTCATAAAAATATGAATAGCTGAGGACGAAGGGGGCTGCTTAAATCCATGTCTCCATAATTTTCCAAAATAACATAAAGCTACAAGAAGAGCAAATAAAACTATGTCCTCAGCATAGCTAGAAATGTTTACCATATCTTGGATATTAAACACGAAAATTACATAGTCTTCATAAATCAATGTAATAAAATAGAAACCCTGGAGAGCTACTTTTTACATTTGATAAAAGCACAAAGGTATTTCAGCAGGAGAAAGAATAGTCTTTTTGACAAATAATTCTGATATCCCTATAGAAAAAAATGGACTTCGGCCCTCACCTCTCAACAAACACAAAAATAAATTAAAAGAGATAAATAAATAGATTCTAGACCTTAACACTAAAGCTTAAATTATAAAAATGTCAAACAAAGATATAGGAAAATATCTGTATACCTTAAGCAAAGATTTCTTAGGGCACAAAAAGCAAGAAACACAAAATAAATAATTTTGATAAATTGGATTTCATCAAAATTGACCATTCCTGTTCTTTGAATGAAACCATTAAAAAAAATAAAAGATCACACCGTAGGTTGTAAAAATATATTACAGTTAACTTTTTTAACATGGGAAGTTTTTCCAGAATATTTAGAGAGCTCATTCAGCTACAAAATAAGGCATCAAATAACTCAATTAAAAATGGACAAACATTTTTAATACATGTATATACTTCACAAAAGAAGATGTGAGAAGGCCTAATAAGCACATAAAAGGTGCTTAGCATAATTAGTTATCTAGACATGCCAATTAAAACATTGATACAATATTACACAGCTACTAAAATGGTTCAACTTAAAAAGACTGATAATACTATCAGGAAGATGTAAAGTAATGGCCCAGCAATTTCACTCTAGATATTTACCAAAAAGGAAAGAGTAGGTCCACATGAAGATGAAGCAGTTTCATTCATAGTAGCCCCCAACCCAGAAATAACCCAATGGCCATTAAACATTTAATCACAGATAACATGTATTGTATCTTATTCCTTTACAACAACTACTGACGAATAAAAATGAGTTACTAACACAGGCACCACTGTGAATAAATCTTCAGATATTATGTTGAATGCAGTACGTTAGACATAAAAATACTTACTGTTCAATCTTTTTTACATGCAAGATGAATTTGATCTATATTAATAGAAAGCAGATCAGAACATGCATGAGTTGAACAAATGGGCTGAGGTGTCTGGGAAGTGGCGCAGAAGAACTTTTTGAGGTTATAGACATTTTCTCTATCTTGATTGTGGTGGTCCTGAAATGGATGTATACATTTGTTAATTAATCAAATTACATTTAAAGTAATTTATATCTTATATGTCATGTGTTTTATTTAAATATTTATCACATTCTTCTGGGTTCTTACATCTAGTTACTGGTAACTATGATAGGTGCTGTTCAGATAATGATGGTTACATTTATCAATGCTACAGATGCCAGATTTTCCACACAGCATAATTCACAAATCCCAAGATATCTGGAAAATAGTAAAAGGTACTATTTACCTACTAAGAAGAAGAGGGGAAACTTTAGGTGTCATAGTGTCACAGTGGAGTAACATTTACTTTGTTAAAATACTTTACTCTACAACAAATTAAATAGCCCAGATGTCTTTCTTTAAAAGTCATTATTCATTCATAATTGATCAAAATATAGCTGTTTATAATACATGCTTATAATATGAAGAATGTTTTCTCCATGCCTTGTTTTTCATATTACATATTCTTATTCTTTTAACAGTTCCAGAAGAGCCTCTGAATTTTACCTGTAAGAATATAGGTGCAGAGAATGTCCATGTTTCCTGGAGACCCCCTCAAAATAAATTTGATAATTTTATTCTCTGTTATCGGAACAAGTCAGGTAATTTGTACAGCATTTAATTTCATATCAGGACATAGATATCAAGAATGTGAAAATACTAGAAATGTGGACTGAGGCAGTGAGCCGTTGAGCTGCCCACACAGAGACTGTGGGAGCCTAACTTATGCCTTGGTTTTAGAACTGCTTTCATTCACTAAGGGCTTTCCAGCCATGAAAGGACTAAAATTCAGAACATTCCCAATATTTGCTTCATCTTTCTTGATCTTAGCTTCAATCTTTGCACCCCAAATCCTAGAGAAAGAAATTCCCTGCAAGATAATACTCCTTTCTAGCTTGCAAATATTTATCAGTGATGTGTCTTGCTTTGAACTCACTCAACCCCTAAACACACAAAGAAGCAAAGACTTTGCAAAACTTGTGCCGGGTAATACACGTGAAATATTGAGTGACTAAAAATGAACATAGACTCGGTTAGCCACTGAGGCCAGTTTGGGGGAATCTTGAAACATAGAAATTTAGAAATTTGACTTCTGCAAAAGAAAATGCAGTCAAAAACCTGCCATGACTAGTTCACCCATGAGACCTTCAAACGAGAGGTTGGTTAAGAGAACAAACATCTCTTGGACAACGTAAAGTATCTGAAATGTTTGTAGAAAATGGTGAACGTCAGTGGAGTAGATTAGAGTAGCCTGAGCAGCTGGGTAGCCTTCTGAGTCTCCACGCACAGGTTACATACAATAGGAATAAACTGAGCAGCCCGAAGAAGTCCATTGTTAGAAAAGGTGGGAAGGAACCACACATCAACTTCGAAATTTGAAAAGTAAAAAAACTATTTGCTTCAGCATGCTATTTTAAAATCTGGTCAAATCTCTTTTGCTAGTTGTTTGAGTCTAAATAATCAAACTACTAAAGCAAAGTTAAATACACATATTTTCAACGTATTAAGAGGATTCAAATGCTACGTAGAAGAAATACATACAATATATGTGAGGTTATGATAATTTTGAAAGTTAAATGTCCAAGAAAGGAAAAAATGGGAATCTTAGGAAGATAAATCAGGAGGATGATGAGATCCTCTCTTCCTCATTGCATGCATCTTTGACAAAGTCTCTCTGCTTGGCTTCTGTAAGAACACATGGTTTGGTTTTCTGGAATATTCTGCTCCCTCTCTCTTGCTGCGTTCCTCAGCCTCCGCACCCTCTCCTCTGCAGAGCACTTTCTCTACCAGTTTCTATGGTGGTGATCAGGTATGGTTACTGCTCCTTTGTCAGTGTTTAAATGAACCTGTATGTGTACTGTTATTGTATAATTAAGGTATAATTCGTTACTTATTAGCAGTCTGATGCGTTTTATTTTGTTTGTAACTAGGAAGGCTCCTTCTTATTTGTGACACACGTTTAGTAGCTGTGCAATTGTAACACTTGAGTGGGAATGGGGAAGAGGGAGGCAAGGCTGGAGTGTATCAGACAGTGTGTACCTTTTTCTACAAATCTGGCCGTGAGTGAGTGATTCCAGCTGTAAATCATGTACTAACTCTGATTCATGTGCTCTGTGGAGCCAGCCCTGCCCTAAACAGAAATACGTTCTGGCTTTGTTGTCTCATTCATCTCAAACATATATTATAATTCAATTTTCTCCTATTTTAGCTCAGAAAGAGTTGATAGAATAATAGTATTGTTAAAGCAATCATTTTAAGTACACTTATTATTTCAAATTAACTCACTATTAAAGTCCACAAAAAAGTCTGTGAAACTTGCATTTCATATTACTTTTTAATCAGCTATTAAATTCCACTTTGCTATTGTATTATTTAATTATTTTAGTGTCTCCCAAAGCCAGCAATAAAAAGGAGTAAGAAAAATGTAATTGGCATTTATTTAGTAGCCTTGGTTTATCAAGTATTTTTAAAATAAGCTGTTTAAGAATTTTATTATATATTATATACTAAAATATATAATAAAAATATACTGAGAGAAGTGCATACATATCTTCATAGTTCATATTATAAAAGTGAAGTTAACAGACTATTTTGTAAAATGTTCAACAGCTCCAGCTGTTTTTTTTCTGCTCCAGTTTTTTCCATGTTTTTAACATATCTCAAGGAACTGCAGTTTTGTGTCATTCACTTAAAAATGCCAAGTGACAATGAAGCTTTCTCGATACTTAGGGATTATTGAGTTCATCATTGTGTCTATAATGCATTCAGAGGATTGTTTTTCAAAAGTTATCAAAACCAGTGTGCACCTTTCGAGCCCATGCTATTGCTGGAAATTATTTTGTGTTGTGCATTTTTAGAGGGAAAAAATACCTTCATCATTATTATGATGATGAATTGTAATACAAAACCCTTTTGGGGTAAACGAGTTTATACTATTTGAATGCATTTTAGAGCCATCTAAAGCAGGCCATCGGTCATGTATTTCCTGGGGTATTTTCTAAAACACAAGAGGTGAGAAGTGGAGAAGCCAGCGAGCATCTCTTCGGGCATTCCTGGTGCCACACACCTGACTTGAACATATGCCCCGGTTGCCCTGAAAAAACCATTCAAGCATCGAGTCAAATGAGCTTGTAATTTGTCCCATACAACTTGTGCTCTGATGTCAGAGTCTTCAGGAGAAAAAAAATAATGTTTGAACACATGGAGGTGGAAAGAATGTTCCTGTACAGGGTGCACCTAAAGTTCGAATGCAATTTAAAAGAACAATTAACTGTTTTAAATTGCACATGAACTTTATGTCCACCCTACATTTTGGCTTTTTAACTAAAGCTTGAAATTGTTCGCAATTTGGAAATGAGCATGCCGAACCACTTTTCTAAGCGCTAAAAACGTTGATGAATTATGGCTTACAAAAAATCCCCAAACAACAATATCTTTTGAACAAGGCATTGTTCCAAAATAAAATCAACAATTTACTTCTGTCAGGTTGGCTAAAATAAAAGCTCCATAGAACGACATACATACCATTTGTTTTGATGCAGAATGGTTATGAGATTTCATATGCAAACACAAAATTAGGTCACTGACTGCAAGCCAGGTTGATCTGGAGAGGAACATCTGACGCTTGGATTTTGTCCCGGTAACAACTTGGGCATTGTCCTAGAAGTCAGATTCATAAGGAGCTGGCGGAAGCCTTCCTCAGAGGATGGCCACTGCCCTTCTCTTGAGCTCACACCTTTCCTTCCCTTAAAGGCGATTGTCACCAGAGATCCGGCAGAACTGAACTAGCAAGTATAAATCAATTAACTCAGCTCAGGATTTGTGATAAACAGACAATTTAATGAGGCTGGAACAGCCACTTGATCTCACTTATTATTTAGAATTCCAAGGCGATGTAGAGAAATTGCTGTCATCTCCACTTTATAGATAACAGACAAGAGACAGCAGGTGTTACATCTTTCCCTACTGAGCTCCTGCAAGCTCCTGGGTATGCCGCTGTCCCGGAAGAGAGGTGACCAAGTGAAAGATAAAGTGTGGCCCCGCTGCTGGTCCTTGCTCCCTCTGCCACACCACAGAGTGTATAAAATGGGGGAGACTGGACTGTGAACGCTACACCGTTACTGCCTGGATTCCACCTGCTTTCCTTCTTCATTTCCTAGGAGGCCATGTACGGGTTGTTCTCTGAAGCTCAGTTTTCCCGTCTGTAGAATTGGGTAAAACCAAGAATGCCAACTTACAGTTGAAATGATGCTTCAATTAACTAATTCATGCATGCCACTTGAAACAGTGCTTGACATGTATAGTGAGATATTCATTTTTAAAATCATTATTGGTATTATTATTATCACCTTAACTGTGCTCCAGTAACTTGCTACCACTATAATCTACCTTCAACCTGTCTTTCCTGATGTCACGTGGCCACACAGAAATATTCAGTAGGTCAGGGATATTTTTTTCGCTTAACGAATGCAAATTTTTCTCACCAAATGTTAGATAAAACACATTTAAACAAAGTCCTGCCTCTTAGCCGGAATCTGCTGCTCTAATCAGATTTGTCTCCAAACTTAAAACTCTCCTTTATTTGTAATGTTTTCTCCTCTCCCTTACGCCTATTTAGTTTCACTCACCTTCCCTTCCAATGAACAGCTCAGGTTCAAAAAAAGTTCACTAAAAATAATCATTCTGGAACACCACAAGTTAAGACTTTTACAGTATCTGGTGGAGGCTGTGTTATATCAGAAAGCAAAGACATCATCTTCACAAGTGTCTGAACTTATTAAGTATTTTATGTGCCAAATTAATGACAGGAAGCCAAAGTACGTGAATGTTTGAGTTTATTGATAATCATTGAGTTTGTACGACAGCATTTGCTGATAACTGTATGTACCTCTCAGTATAAAAGTGACACTTATTCCTCAATCACGCATTAGTTATGAGTCTGTTTGGAATGACATTATGTAGAGACCAAATTAAATATGTGGTATTCTTGACTCTTAATGACTTACTAAATTTTTTTCACTTTTTTCCTAAGAAAAAAACAAAGAAAGGTGCTTTGACCTGAAAAAGAACAAGGACAGATATGATTTGGAGAATTTGAAGCCTTTCACAGACTATTCCGTATCATTACTCGCCTACATCATAGGAAGAGTGCAGCGGAATGGAACGGCTAGGACGTGTGAATTTAAAACTGATGCATCGCGTAAGTTCTGTGCTCTAAGGCTTCCTTTCACCAGGGGGAATGAGCAAACTATGAACACTGAGGCCTAAAATACATTTGGGAAGCTCATGAACCTGGCACATTTGGAAACATCTAGAAAATATAGTAACTTAAAATAAATTTAAAAACTGTAATCTTGGCTTGTCTGTATTCTTCAGAGATAGCTGTAGGGTTGTAAAGCATGAAGCATAAGGGCACGTTAACTGGGCCAATTTCTAAGATTTCGGACAATTAGGTTCCTAACCAACCTATATAAAAAATGCATTGTTGGACAGCTCCTGTGGCTCAGTAAGTAGGGCGCCGGCCCCATATACCGAGGGTGGTGGGTTCAAACCCAGCCCCGGCCAAACTGCAACATAAAAATAGCCAGGCGTTGTGGAGGGCGCCTGTAGTCCCAGCTACTCTGGAGGCTGAGGCAAGAGAATCACCTAAGCCCAGGAGTTGGAGGTTGCTGTGAGCTGTGACCCCACGGCATTCTACTGAGGGTGACAAAGTGAGACTCTTGTCTAAAAAAATTAAATTAAATTAAAAAAAATGCATTGTTGCCATCTTTGCTATCTAGAAATTCTACCCGCAATCAAACACTCAACAGCGTCCCACAATGCATTAACCTACTAACCTCTGTTCACCTAATAAAATAGTTCATAAAATACAATATTTTGTTAGCATTTCTTTGTTCTACTGAAATACCAACTCTTTTATTTTATGTCACATTTCGAGTTGCAGTTCCTTTTTAATGGTATTTGCTCTTATCACCTGTGTGTCTTCCAAGTTTCCAGGCCCCAAGCCAGATAGCACTCTGGGGTCAATGTTAACCTCCATCAAGGGCAGACCAGAAGAAATGTCCCCTGTATTGGGGCAGCATGTACAGTTGCATGGACCCTAACGAGCCGCAGCTCGTAAGAAATGTCGTTTGTCCTCAGAGCACTTAGGTTCTGATGTAAATAGTCCAGGTCCTAGAGCTCTAGGTTTTTGCTATTTCCCCGATGTTCTGTGACATCACAGGAAATGACAATTCGTTCCTGAAGAATCGCGAGGATGCTCCCCGGGATAATGTTAAGTCTTCAGGGAAGCAGGGCGTGGACTGGGCGGTAGGCCGTGGGGTTCACAATCAGCATCATCTTCTCTCTCCTCCTTCCTCCCTGCCACGTCCCCCCTTCCTTGTTGCCTTCCTTTTCTCTGTTCTCGATTTCTGTTCACTCCCCTTCAGGGACTACCTGAGTGTTACAGATTCACGCACAACTTACCTCCGAATACTGAATAAGTAGGTGATTTTTTTCCAGATGTTTCCATATAGCTTTTTTGTTTATGTACTATCATAACTATCATACTTTACCCGTAACCTCCAAACTAACAATTAAGACACTTGATCCTGTACACATGACTCATCCAGTACCATTAAATGCATTTATTAAATAGCTAAAATAACAAATTTTTGTTGTTTTTGATAGCTCCAAGCAAAGTCCAGAACATGAACATCTCCTGGACTTCAGATAATAGTATGCTTATCAGGTGTGAGCCTCCCAGGGACCCCAATGGTCCCGGGGCACATTACTATCTGCAAGTGGGAACTGGTGGTACTTCATTTGCTATGAGTAACAACACCTGCTATTTCCATGTAGAAAATCTTCAATATTCTACAGAATATAAATTTAAGGTAAGGTTCTGCTCTTGATAGTATTATAGCACCCGTCTACATTATAATGATTCATATCTAGTACTTGAATAGCATTAAGACCAGGGCTCATAAGAACTTGAGAAGTTCTGCTGTGTAATGAAATTGAATTATAAAAGTCCTCCTGATTTTAAAGTATTTTATATCTTACTATTGACCATAGTCATTTTGATTCCAAAAATTTTATCTCTAGAGCTAAAAATAGTAGCAAATGTTCATTGGAATGGTTTGAAACTTCAGTGTGATTTAATTATACCTAAATTATTATTCCTGTGTCAAGGAGCACAACTTTTTGTCCACAATATATTACTACTTTGCCAAATCTTTTCTTTACTTTAGCTTTTTGTCATCACTAATGTGAATTTTTCAGTTGTAAAAACTTTACAGGTACCTCAAAGTTAGAAAGTCTAGAAATAAATAATAGAACATATTTCTGAGCATAGAAAATTAAAAATGGCTCAGCGCCTGTGGCTCAACGGGCTAAGGCGCCAGCCACGTACACCTGAGCTGGCGGGTTCAAATCTAGCCCGGCCCGCCAAACAACAATGACGGCTGCAACCAAAAAACGGCCAGGCGTTGTGGTGGCCGCCTGTAGTCCTGGCTACTTGGGAGGCGGAGGCAAGAGACTCACTTGAGCCCAGGAATTGGAGGTTGCTGTGAGCTGTGATGCCACAGCACTCTATCCAGGGTCACAGCTTGAGGCTCTGTCTCGGAAAAAAAAAAAAGAAAGAAAATTAAAAATACTCATACTCTCTCTGTTTACTGATTATATTTCATATAGATACATGTAATTCCACATTTATCTGCATTTAACAAACATATTATCAACATTCCGATGAAGTTTGGTAAACTGTATTTTTCATATGTTACTACATCAAGCACATCTTCCCATGTTAAAATTTTACTGTTACATAGTTTTTAATGGTTGCATAATATTCTGTCATATGGCTTTGTTACATTCTGCCAAATATAACTATGTTGCTCTCCAATATAAACAAAGTCCAGCAAACACACTTACTGGTAAATAGCAAAATATTTTCGTATGTCTTTAATCATTTATGTTTGATAAATTCCTATACTTTATTGGGTCAAAGGAATTTAAATGCATTTTAACATTTTTTGGATACACGTGAATGCCACTTTTCTTTTTCTATAAATGTTACCAAATTACCTTCTTGCACCAGTATGAAATGACTGCTTATTAATAGACTCACCAACCCTGAACACACTTTTCTTTTTCTTTGATATGTAGAGGGTGAAGTCTTGAATTAGTATCTCTTTTTGTATTGAGGGGCTGTCTTTACTTACTGTTGAGGGCAAATAAAATTTGTTGTTGTTTTTGTGTTTATTCTTTCCTTTGTCCAATTCCACAGGGAAATCTTCGGATACTACTGACAAACTCTTTGCCATATGCTTAATAATTTTTTTCAGTTTATAGTTTGCCTTTCAGTTTTCTTCACAACATTTTAGGTCATATGCAATCCCCCTTTTTATTCTTACACAGATAAATGACACTTTTTTCCTATTTGATGAAAGCTTTCTTTTTTTGAGACAGAGCCTCAAGCTGTCGCCCTGGGTAGAGTGCCGTGGCATCACAGCTCACAGCAACCTCCAATTCCTGGGCTCAAGTGAGTCTCCTGCCTCCGCCTCCCAAGTAGCTGGGACTGCAGGCACCTGCCACAATGCCTGGCCATTTTTTGGTTGCAGCCGTCATTGTTGTTTGGCGTGCCTGGGCTGGATTCGAACCCGCTAGCTTAGGTGTACGTGTCTGGCGCCTTAGCCCATTGAGCCACAGGCACCGAGCCTGAAAACTTTCATAGTTACCTGTTATTAATACGATGCTGATAATTGGCTTCATATTCTTTTTCAATTAAAGAAGTGTTTTTATATTTATAAGCTTTTTTGGTTTTGTTGTATAACAAAAATATAGGCGAGATTTTGTCAGACTTTTTAAAACTTTGTGCTAGATGATGCCATAGTCATGATGCCATGGTGTGATTTGTTTATATGGTAATTATAGTGACAGGTTTTCTATGCCAAACCATTTTCACATTCAAGAAAAAATTCCAGCTCAGTCATGGTGCATTATTCTTTTAAAGAATTATTGAAATCCATCCCCTGATATTTTAGTAAATCTTTCTAAATAGGTATTCACAAATGAGATCATTCAATAAGTGAGTGGAGGTGGGATTGGCATAGTCCTGATTGACATCATTTGTGGGTGGTCCCCAACCATCATTCTTACTACAGTTTGGTATTAATGTTATGTTGACCTGATAAAACACTTTGGAGGTATTCTCCTGTTTTTCTATGTTATATAACTTTAAATAGTATGAGGATAATGTGTTCCCTGAAAACTTTGCTTTGATCTATTTTATGCAGAAGAATTCTTAGAGAATCATGCATTTGCTCTCAATAGGATTAAAAGTCTTTTCAGGTATTTTTATTCCTTTGCCAGTGAGCGTGCCATTTTTTTTTTTTAAAGAGTTGCCCAGGTAAAAACATCTTTTGTTGTTGCCAAATTGTACATTATACTTTATTCCCACCACTTCCCTCCACCCATGAAGTAGCAGGCACACCGGGTTCTTTCCAGGCTCTCAAATACACCTAGGTTTTGCTCTCTTTAGGCACCTTCACCCTAGGCTTTTCTCTCTTCCTAGAATACTTTTCTCTCACTCTTCACATATTCACAGTTATTTTGAAAAAACAAACCAACAAATGTGGACATTGTATTAAAATATAATCTTAAAATTCAAACCAGAAGGTAATTATTCCGTCACCCATTGTCCTACCCACGCTGCAAAGGCTGTCTTTTGTTTTCCTCACTGCACTCTTCATAACATCGTTTTATGTTGAATTCTGCCTCTACTACCTCATTTATACCTTTCTGAGAGGGTAATCTTTTCAGCTTTTTCACATTGTGGTCTCTGGTTAATAAATTAATAAGTTGATTTATTATTATCTTTTTTTTTTACTTTTTTTTCATAAGTTTATTTTGATATTTTTCTGGTAGCTTTGAGTGTGAAGTATTCCCCCCACCATCAATTTTTTGTCCTAAAATTTTGTATTAAGTGAAAGAAAGAAAAAGGCTAGGAATTGTCCTTTGGCAAAATTTGACTGTAACCCATGTCTTTACTCCTTATCGCTAATTTCTGAATTCCTGCACATACAATTTAATGAATGATTCATAAAGTAATATGTTCTTATTACTTATAATTTCTAATGAGTGTACTATTGATATTTGGAAGAGTTTTTAATTTATCTGTTATTTAGGAGAGTGTTCAAGATGCTTGAATTTCTTATTGCTACTAGTTAGTAGTTCATAGATAATTGGTTTCTATAAGATCTGTCTTTTGGGAATGATGGATTTGTTTTTATAACTGAATATATGATAAAGGTTTATGAATAGTCTCTGAATATTGAGCAATTATATATACTCCATAGGGTAAAAGTTGGAATATATATTTGTCATAATTATCATGTCTGTCAATCTTGTTTATGATACCAATCATTCTATTTTTACTTAGATTGATACTTTTGTCAAAGATTCTCATTCCTTTTTCTTCTTCCAATTTCCCTATATGTCTAAATTGTTTCGGGTTTATTTCTTTACATTAGTTACTATGAGACACAGGTGTTTATGCCAGTTACATCTTACCTCTCCATTTCCCCCTTAAAATTTTATGTGAACTTTATATATAACTCTTATAAACAACATATGGTGAAATTTCCTTTTTAAATAAGATGTGAACATATTAGCCTATCAATAGAAAATTTTAACTTTATGAATAAATATTTTGATTAATGGGATTATATTTCTTCATCCAGTTTCATTGGCTACTGCTGATTATAACTATTATTATTTTTGCTAAGTGAGCTAACATTTCATGACATCTTTTGATTATCTTTTAAAAATATTTGTTAACATACTGATGTTACCTTAGTGTGTCAACTTTAAATTAAAGCAAATCAGAATATTTTTAATTAAAATAAATAGCATTGTATAATAAAAAATGTATGTTTTACATTATGATATGTAACCTCGCATTGGAAAACTAATTTCTTTTTTATCACCAAAATTCAGGTCTATTTTAACAATGGGAAATTTGATGGAGAGTCAGTTACTCAACATCGGTCGACATCTTGTAAGTCATTACTAAGCTATTTATTATGTAGAGATTAAGATACATATTGGTGCTAGCTTTGCACAGTGGCTGTTTCGTAGCCAATATGGTTTATCCGAGGCACAATTATTGCTAATTGGAAACTTTTCCCAATATCCGGCCATGCAATATAGTCGGCCCTGGCAATTTTTGATGGTCTTTGCAGAGACTGTTTAAAAAAAAAAAATACATATTGGTGCCTACAAAACTGCATTATTTTATATTCATAGCCACATTTAATTGTCAAATGTTTACATTGTATATTTTTATAAGCATAATATTTTAAGTTCTATATCTAGATGAACATCACAAAAAAAGGCAATACCTCAAAAGCAAATTAAGAGAGTCAGTTATTAAAGGATTGTTGAGTTCGTAAGAGGATTTATCCATACAGACCATTAAGTTATGATTCTGTTTACAGTATTTCTTCACGTCAGTAACTTTCTTTTGTACGGTGCTGTAGAGATTGGTACCTACTTTATCTTACTCTGTTCCTCAACCATTTGCTTGGTGGAAGTGGGCTGTGGATAGAAATCTGTCTTGACTTACCTAATGACAGCTAAGATAAGCATTCCCTAAGAATAACATGGTTCTTTAAATTATCATTATTAGTTAAATGTATTTTAACTAACAGTACACATTTTAAAAATTGCCTTAAATTTTAATATAAAAATGAAAATAGTATCAGTATATGACATTCCCTACCCACTGTTTTGTTCACCAGAACAACCACCTTTAACCATTTCTCTTTCAATTCTTCGTATAGTTTCTTTTTCTTTTTTTTCAGTTTTTTTTAGGCCGGGGCTGGGTTTGAACCCACCACCTCTGGCATATGGGACTGGTGCCTTACTCTTTTGAGCCACAGGTGCCACCCTATAGTTTCTTTCATATATACATGTGTATATGAAATTTTATTTACAAAAGTTAACAAGTAGAGGAAACTTAAAACAGTTTGCTACATCTTCTTCCTCCATAGGCGTAGAACAATAGGTAGTATTAGTAACCCTAGAAAACGCAGTATATATATATTTCTCTTTTCAATTCTCCTTATAGTTTACTATATAGTTTACTAAATATACTGCTTTTTCTAGGGCTACTAATACTACCCACTGTTCTACACCTATGGAGGAAGAAAATGTAGTAAACTATTTCAAGTTTTCTCTGCTTGTTAACTTTTGTAAATAAAATCATTTAAGCCTCTGTTTGTTTTATTATCAACCATAGACTATTCCTGATACTCTCTTCACCATTTTTAGGTTTTTCTCTCTTACTTGCACACATTATGCGTGTGCACAATCATTGACGCTTTATTTCCCAAAGTAAAAAAAAAAAAGGAAGGAAGGATGGGTAAAGTTTTAGTTCTTTGTGCAGAGATTTGTGAAATAAAAGCCTGTAATATTAAATGATAAACATATTCTGACAGATATGTTTGATTTTATTCCTATATTAGCCTTTTATTTTATATTTATGACAAAAGTAGTTTCACGGAATTTTTCCTATTGTGTAAATACGTGATAGCCGCATTGCCTATTCTTGGTGGTCATAGACTCAAGTGAACATTTCATATTCACATTAGGCCAGATCGGGAACTATTTCACTTAGAAAGACACAGACCTGGAAATACACCTTGCTAGCAAGGGAGTTTGGCATTAGGATCCTTGTGGCTGTGGACACAGCCCTGCAGGGTCTATTCTTTAACCTTCCTAAAGACAACTGAGACGTGAGAGGTGAGAATATGCGTGTGGTGATGGGAGCGGCCTACCAAGAGGAACCTGTATCTCTTACCATAGTTCCGTCGGGATAGCAGCTCCATGTGCCCAAGGGCTATGCTCCGTTTCACGGTGGCACTGCACTCAGGGGAGCCGAAAGCCAGGAGTTCCCAATCTCGTTCATATATCGCACTTCCTGTCCAGACGTAGTTTAACCATCAAGGGTCACTTTATCATGAGCGATGATGCCTGGTAACATTGCTAATTTCCACTTCTATAAGATTTTCCAGATCACCGGCGCTGAAGAGGTAGCTCGCATTCTTTTCTCATAAAGGAGAAAACATTGTATCAGCTTTCTGTTCCCAATATCACTTTCATAATGGGTAAATAATGTGCTTACTTTTTAAATAGCGATATTTATTTTAGGGAAGGACTTGGGCTGTGAATTGCTAGGGTATAGCTATGAAGAATGGTATTTTCGGATTTCCGAGGCAGAGCTTCCCATCACCTGTATTTTGACGGCTTTCTCAGTTGAAGTCCCAGGGCACCTTCCTTCCTGCTGTGATGCGGACTCTCACCTGTCGCCTTGACATTTCCCATCGTCAGTCTTCCGGTTTAGATTTGTTGCATCTAGATCGCTTGCATTTGTTTTTCAGATTTTACTAATGTATATCCTCTAGTGTAAGAATAAAATATTCTAATTTTTGATTGCACAAACATGTGTTTATTCTACTGTGGCACTTAAAAGATATTTTGACTGGGCATAAAATTCTAAGTTAACAATTCTAGAATTTAAAAAGTATTTCTTTTTTATTCCCCTGAAACCGATCTTAGTTATGCCATCCTGCTTCTCTCTCTCTTCCCATCTTTTTCCCCTGCAAATAGTAGCTGTTTCTCATCACTCTTGGTCTTAGCTGGATTTGTTTTCATTCATTTTCCTGGACTGTGCTGGCCTTTGTGACATGGAGACTTATAGAACTCTGAGATACCTCAGTTCTTTGTCCTATTGTACCTGCCATGAGTGGAATTATAGAGAAATGCCAGCACACTGAGTCCGAGTTAAGCAAGGGCCCTTTATTTGGCCGGCCAGTCAAGAGCGGGCTCATGCTACAAGGTCTCTTGACCGCGTTGAAGCGGGGGGTTCAAGGTTTTTACATGGCTCTTCAAGCCGGGATGGGAACCCCTAGCATGAGCAGAATTTTATAGAAGCTAATGTCTGCAAGGTTAGAGCCATGGGGAGGGGGCTTGCAAGGGGGGAATCTAAGAACTGCTCACAGATAGACCAGACAGACTTGTGATAGGATTGTGCTTTTCACAAGATTATTTTAGCTGTCACATGATTTTGTTGCAGCTCTCAGCTAAATGTCCTGTTTTTTCAGGGTCCCTGCTTGCTCAAGGGGCTACTATATTCACAAAGGGGAGGAGGCTACAAGCTCTTAACAAAATGAAGTAAGTCTGGTTCACGTATTCCATCAAAATGGATGGAGTTAGGGCATCACATTCCCCACTGGTTTCATGTCCACATCAAACCTTTGACATCTGAGTTAAACTCTTGACTCTTCATCTAAAGGTATGGAGTCATATTAGGCATTAATCACCATGATTTGATTGCAGTCAATTGAGTTTTTAGGAAATTGCTGAACCAGTGGAGGATGCAAGGCCCTTTTAGTCATCCCAGGATAAGGAGGAGTAGAGGGCTAGCGAGGCTGGCAATTAAAGTTGTTAGGCAGGGGTTCAGAGACAGCTTGCCTGTCCAGTTACATCTCCTAAAGCAAGTGGCTAGCTGGGTACAAGATGTTGTTAGTTATTGGGAGAGGGGGGTTAGCTCACCTAACTTTACATAATACGGGGGCCTGGGTTGTAGGCCCCAGTAATCAGCAGCTAACTTAGGTTGAGTTACATTTAAAAGATGATGCATACCGTCTAACATGATTGTGAAGTAGGAAGCAAGGGCAGTTGCTGGTGTGGTTTCTTCTCGGGCACAGGGATCCTGAGATCTGGATTAAAGAGTTGCACAGTGGGACGAGTGGCCCCACTGGTTGCAGGGAAGTTTTGGGCAGACGGAATAACTGAATTGAAAACTGAGTCCTCTCAGGCTGACACGTGTAGAGGTGGAGCTTTCAGGTCTGTTTCTATCGCCAGACTCGGTTGTTTGGTTTTTGCACCTGCATTGAAATTGGGTTACATATTCCAGGGGTCGGACATGCCCAGCAACCTCCCTCCAGGTACTCGTGACAAGCCTCTGTTCTTTTTACGGTGACATTCGTGGTATTATTAAGGGTGAAGGCACTGCCCTGTAATAGGGATTCATGATGAGTGATTGCACTTCCATGCTGTACATAGTTGGAGTAGCTGCTCATCAGCCCACATGACCAGGATTTTCAGTAATGGGCTGCATGATATGGGCCTAATAGCTTGCATAGGTCAGTGTAGAAAACCAGACCGAAAGTACGCTTCTCCCACGTTGTATTAGCTAAGACCTTCTCCTTTTGGTCAAGAAACACAAGAGGGGGAAGAAGCAAGGGTCAAGGAGAAGAGCAGATGTACATGTAGGAAGTAGATTAAGATTTTAACAGTCGTAGCTTGAGGGGGGATTCTCCTGGGACCACCATCTAGTGGATTCTGCTGTCTTATGTGGTCTTTTTCACCCGAATGTAATGGGTCAATGCTGACAAACCATCAACTCTCACTGCCACCAGGGTAGTGAGGGCGATGGTGAATGGCCGTTCCACTGTGGGGTTAGTCCTTCCTTCTGAAATGACTTGACGTAGACTCAGCCACCAGCTGGAAGGCAGTTCCAGGTTTCTCACCATCAGTCTTAGAGTCTGGATAGGTGTCTCAAACCTGGGAGTGAACATTTTTCTGGACCTGGAAAAGGTTCTGGAGATACTAGGAATGATTTCATTTAAAAGTTGGTGGGGAAGGCTTCTATCCATCCTGAGAATGTGTCTACTAGCACAAGAAGGCATTTACACTTTCTGCTGGCTAGATGGATTTTAGTGAAGTTGACTTTCTAATTTTTTCCTGGTCTTTGTCATCTGAGGTGGATTTCTAATAGAAGCCCTGGTCCGGCTTTGGCATTTATCTTTTTACATGTCACACGCCAAGCGGCGGTTGACCAGGTGGCTTCTTCATGTCCTCAGTCACCTTGCATATGTTTGTGGTTTTCTGGTTTTTCTACACTGACAGGGATGAAGATAAGGGTAAGAAAAATGATATTATTTAACAGTCATTTATGAATATTTATAAGTTCTGGATTTTGAGGCTAAGGTTTACACAATGAGAACATAAGAACATTAGTTCTGGGCAGCGCCTGTGGCTCAAAGGAGTAAGGCGTTGACCCCATATGCCAGAGATGGCTGGTTCAAACCCAGCCCCAGCTAAAAACTGTTAAAAAAAAAAAAATCATTAGTTCCTATTTATAAACTAGGTACAGTTTTTAAGATAATATTTAGTTTTAAGATTCTCTTACAGAATTGATTTAAAGTTATGTTTCATTTTATGAGCTGGCATTATAGATAAGGCTGAACTCTAATACAGGTGGCTACAGTTTTTCTGTTGAATTTTTGTTCTCTCTTTGATTTCTCATTTTACTAAAAAGTAAATTATAACAGTATTAAGTCAGGATACTGAGTCTGATTATTTGCATAATGTGCAGCAAGAACAATTATTAGCTATCTAGGCTTTTCTTTTCTTTAAAATTGGCTTTGGTGGAAGTTTAATTTTTAGAAGGAATCTTATTTTAGACTTGAAAGCCTCTCGGGAGCCCAGATTTTATCTGTGCTAACAGGTACCTGTATGCATTGGGTAAATTCTTCTTTTCTTGAGGCCCCCAAGCAAATTGTGGTTCCCAGACCTGTCAGAAAGTGATGTTCTTTACTCACCACAGATCAGGAAAAGTTATTGGTGAGGTACTTGGTCAGTCTTTCCAATGGACTTTTTATTGATTTTATAAAGTCAACCTTTATTCTTTCATGTAGTCTGGACATTTCTACGAATGTTATTCCAGTCAAAGCCTTGGTAAAGTAACCAGTGTCTTTTATTTTGTCTTACTGAAAAAAAAAAACATATTCTTATTGAATTTATGCAAATAACTGTACTGTTAGAAATTAAGAATATTTACAAATGTTTTTAAATTCCAGAGAAATCAGGGAGAGAAAAAATAAATGTTTCAAATTTTGCTCATAAGTGTATACATTGCTGATAGCTATAAAAGATAGAAAATGATTTTCTTCACTTTTAGAAAACAGAACATAGAAAGGATCGGCACTATTTTAAACAAAAGTCCGAACAAATTAGCTTGGTTTCATGCAACTAATTTCTGTTCTATTTGAAGTTAGGTTAGCAATACTCATGAACATGGCAGCTTTTTAACTAAAGTTTTTAGCAGTTCATTTATAGCCTAATGGTATTTAATTTTTTAAATCATCAGTAATTTGAATTCGAGAGAATCTGATAATCCTTTTTTCTGTTTTTTCTTGAAGGACAAACTTTGGACTCAGTTAGTTTTCAAAAATACTTACTGAGATGAATTAAAATTATTACTGATAATATATATTAAGACAGACTAATATTTTATAATCTTGGAATACATATACATAAACATAATTTACAGGGAGGTCATTATTATTTTATATTTGACAGTATTTCTTAGTATATTAACATATTAAATAAATTTGATCTGTTTTTCTAGACTTTCAGTGGTTTTAATATTTCAAAAAAAGATCAAATTTAGAATTTTGATTTTGGAAGGTTTTTGTTAAATATCAAAAGCTTAAAACTTTAGTTCAAACAGGATTATAAACCAAAAGATTTTAAAGGCCATATATAGCCAACTAGATCACATATAAATTTTTCAGAATTTTTTTTTATGAGTTTTACTTAACCTGCACAGACATTCTATAAACATTCTAATTTTTCTGACTGGCCCTGTTTTTCACTTTTTGGAATATCTATTCTGTTTTAGGACAAAACTTATTACACAAGATCCTTTTCTTACACAATGCCATTCTCTTTCTAATTTCTCTTACTCTCACAAAATTGCTTTTCACAAGACAGGATCACAGTTTACTCCAGAGTTAATTATTTCCTTTCTAAGCTGATAATTGGAAGGTTTAAAAGGCAAAAATCTCAATTTCTTTTAAAGACTTAGTTTCTTAAACAATCTCAGCAACCAAATTAGTGCACTTTGCAAATGAGAGACATTTTATGGAATATAACATTGATATAGGATTTAGAAATTAGAACCCTATCCCTAGGCATAAACAGTCCATCATTCTTAGGCCACACTTTCTGAGCTCTAGCAAGGTCATGAATAGAGCAGCCTAAATGTTTCTCCTTGAGTAGGGAATAGATACCCTAATTCCTCCCCTGAGGCAAAACTGCACAGATTTGATAATTTTGTCTCAGGGGATGCGCTGCATTTATTCTTTTGTTAATATATTTATTAACTTTGGAAAGATGTTCTATGTATTAAGTCCTGGCTAAAATGTAATATACTTCTCTAGACAACAGGTGCCTTTAATATACATTTTTGCTTTTTCAATTCGATTTCACGTCACTCTTCTTCTAAAATTCAAGGTACAGAGGTATTTCTGATCTGTTCTATTTGGGGGGCAGAGGCTCATCTGCCTCAGGGGTCTGGAATGCTGAGCTATGGATTCTCACACGTTAGTCGTTAGCCCGCAGGAGCGCACCCGGGGAGGTTACAGGAACAGTTACCGACCAGGCAGGCCTGTAGCCAGGGAAGGGGAGTTTTTCTGACTAAGATTAATCATTAATCGACATTAGGGAATTGGTCCAGATGACCTGGCTTCCCTGAAGCCACTTGGTGTACTGTGGTCACCAGGGGAAGTTCAGGGAGCCTGTTGACGGACACCCCACATTAAAACTCAGGCACTTCTCTCCACAGAGGACTTGGAGTCTGCTCTTTGAGAACCAGATTCCATAGTCATCTGGGAAGCCAGCTGCAAAATTCTTTGACATACACAGCAAAGGTGTCAAAGATTTGCTTGGTTGAGTTCCCATGACTCAAAAGACACACAAAAGCAGAGATATTATTGGGATAAACAAGAACCATCAGTCAAAAAGATGACAACTACAAGAAACAAGCATATGAATAAATCTAAGCTCTTTACCGGTGTCCTGTTATTTGTAGGAACCCTGGGACAGGCTTACCCAGCTTCCTGGCAGCCCTCAGGAGCCCATGTCTCTTTCTTGGTTGATCCTCAGAAGCCCTTGTCATCTCCTTCTTGGGTCACTGCCCATGGTCCTCAGGAGTACTTACGCCTCCGTCTTGGGTCTCTGCTTGGCAGCCCTCAGGAGTTCTTATGCCTCCTTCTTGGGCCTCTGCTGTCTTCCCCAAGCAAAACGGTTCGCTGGGTCACTCAATGTCGTCCCAGTGATTATTCTGTGGCTCATTCCAGGGGATCCCCTAATCATAGACAAAATATAGGGCGTGAATAACACCTCTCTAGAATGGACTACAGGACCTGATTTGGATGAGGAATTGGCAGGAGTCCCTTCAAAGCCTCAGGAGGAGTTTCGGGAATTATGGGGCCTTGGATTGTCTCAGGGGGTGTCTCCCCTATAATTCCTGCCCTCTCTGGGGGACCCCACTGGGAGGCCCATCCTCTGGCTGGCAATGTTGCTGAGGCCTCCAAATATTGTACCCACTGTGAGTGGAATTATAGAGAAATGTCAGCACACTGAGTCTGAATTAAGCAAAGGTCCTTTTTAGGGCCGGCCAGTCAAGAGCAGGCTCACATCATAAAGTCTCTTGACTGCATTGAAGTGGCGGTGCAAGGTTTTTATATGGCATTTCAAGCAGGGGATGGGAAGCCCTAGCTTAAGCAGAATTTTACAGAAGCTAACATTTGCAAAGTTAGAGGTATGGGGAGGGGACTTTCAAGGGGAAGGGGGGTGACTAGGACCTGCACACAGACCAGACAGACTTATAATAGGATTGTGGTTTTCACAAGATTTTTTTTGCAGTCCTCAGCTGCACTTCCTGTTTTTGCCGGGTCACTGCTTGCTCAAAGGGTTACAAATGGGAGGGGGGCTGCATGCTCTTAACAAAATGGGGTAAGTCTGGTTCACTTGCTCAAAATGGATGGAGTTAGGGTATCACAGTTCCATGTTTTTTTTTTGTTTTATTTTGTTTTTTCTGTAGTCTTTTTTAGAGCGTATTAATTATGGAACTTACAAGTTGTTTCATATTAGTTTGGCATTTCTCTTTGGTACTGTTGGCTGCCTTAAGAATTTGTTTCTTATGGTAACCTAATCATGGTTACAGTGGGACAGTAGGAAAGGTTGATTAGAAGTTCTGTAGTGCTTAGAAAATCTGGATGACTAAGGATATTCCCTATGATATTGTTGATGTACTTTCTCTGCTATCATCCAGAAATTAACCAATTGCTACTTATTATAGTAAGACAAAGTGTGAAGAAGTGGTTTTACAGACGATTGCTTTGTCTTCCTAATTTAAGTCCTGCCCTAAACTGAGCCTGGCATTACCCCCAAGTCTCTTACCTCTTCCACTTATAATTATTCCAGAGAGGGGCGGTGCCTGTGGCTCAAGGGAGTAAGGCACTGGCCCCATAAAACCCGGCCCCAGCCAAAAACAAAAACAAACAAACAAACAAAAATGATTCCAGAGAATAACCATCTATCTCTTCTCTGAGAGTTTTTGTTTAAGGGAATATTTGTTTCTTTCTTTTATTTGTTTTTATTTTCTGTAAATAGACCTGCGGTTCACTTTTGCTACATATGTTGCCTTCAAACTTGAGATTCCCTTTTCTGAGTAACTGGCATCTATCCTTTTCAGAATGCTTTTTAGATTGAAGCTTCTTCTGTGTTTTCTCCCTTTGAAAACTTGTTGAAATGGCTTTTCCTCTGACTGCCCTTTTCTCATCTTCTATGCTGTCATGCCTCTATGCCATTCTTAGTTTTTTTAAATATTAATGAAGTTCCTGAAGACAGCGTGTATACTTGGATCACACAATGTGTCTGAAGACTTGGCTAACTTACTCATCAGTAAGTTTATTAAGACATGTCTGTTGTACTTAAATATTTTTGCAGAAATAACCCCAATAAATGTCTAAGGATTAGAGTCTAACTCATAGTAATTCAGTTCAGTTCCTTAGAAAATATCATTTAAGAGTTGTATTTTGGCTCGGTGCCTGTAGCTCAGGCAGCTAGGGCACCAGCCACACACACCAGAGCTGGCAGTTTCAAATCCAGCCCAGGCCAATAAATAGCTGGGCGTTGTGGCGGGCGCCTGTAGTCCCAGCTACCTGGGAGGTTGAGGCAAGAGAATCGCTTGGGCCCAGGAATTGAGGTTGCTGTGAGCTTTCCTTAGAACTGTGCTTTTCCTGCCTTATGTTCTGTAGTATCTCCACTCTACCCAGGGTGACAGCTTGAGACTCTCTCTCTCTCTCTAAAAGAGTATTCTAGTTTGCCAGTAACACCCTTTCATTTTAATAATTTATTTGAGGGATATGAGTTTACATGATTGCCTCCCTGATGAGGCTTTCATACACAAAATCTGGAAAAGATCATTTTGATCAATATATATTTGCCATTAATGACAGGTACAGATTGACGATTTCAATGAAAGAGATTTGAGATAGAGATGAGACAAGGAATACTTTGAGTTATTTTAGGAGTTTATTGTGATAAGATCTTTCCTAAAAGCATTCACAACATTCCACCTATATATTCATATTCATCCACCCATCCATTGATATATGGATATATATATATATATATCTCACAAATATAAATACCCTATAAAAGAAGATAAGATTATTCTTTCTTTTTTTTTCCAGAGTCTTACTATGTCACCCTTGGTAGAGTGCTTTGGTGTCACAGCTCACAGCAACCTCAAACTCCTGGGCTTAAGCGGTTGCCTTGCCTCAGCCTCCCAAGTAGCTGGAACTACAGGCACCTGCCACAACACCTGGCTATTTGTTGTTGTTGCAGTTGCATTGTTGTTTTTAGCTGGCTGGGGCCGGGTACGAACCCTCCACCCTCGGTGTAGGTGGCTGGCACCCTGCTGACTGAGCTACAGTCACCACCATCAATCTTATTTTATTTATTTATTTTTTAGTTGTTTGGGATTCATTGAGGGTGCAAAGAACCGATTGCATTTGTTAGATAAAGCCCCTCTTATACTTGTGTCTAGCCTCCAAGAGGTGTGCCATACACACACTGTGTCTCCCATCCCCCCCACCAGCTACTTCATTCCCCTACCCCCACCCTTTGTATTAGCTCATCTACTGCCTTCATATTAAAATTGAGTACACTGGATTCTTAGATCACTCTTATTTTATGGACAAGGAAAAGTACATGTAGGTAATTTCATCAACTTTTCTTCTGAGTCAAAGAAATGGCAAGCCGGAATTCAAGCACAGGTTTGACAGTCTCGTCTGAAATTGTTTTCTATATTCCGATTTTCATGAGTTTACAATTACAGAAATTTTGAATGGGAGACAAACTGTTTCCGGCAGCTCTTTTCTTGGTGAACACATTTCCATTGTTCAGCTTAAAAAAAAATCTGTCTCTATGCTCAAGAAGACCACTAACCACCACACAGAAAATAGGTTTCCCTGCTTCCTTATCACTTTACTTAACTATTTTAGAAAATGTGCATAATTATTTCATTTGTTTTTTTACCTTGGTAGTGTCTGTATCCCACAAAGAGATGATAAATTTCCTTAGAACTGTGCTTTTCCTGCCTTATGTTCTGTAGTATCTCCAGGACTAGCTTCCTTTTTATCTCGAAAGCCCGTATCATCTGACCTACTCTGCTATTTCATATGTTTATTATTGCCTATCTATCTTTTCTCACTAGAAAATAAGTTCCACAGCACATTTTTTTCTGGGATATCCTAAGTATCTAGAGAAGTGTTTGGCAGATAATAAGACTCAAAAATACTTTTTGTGACTAGGGAGTAATTAGTACTTACTACGATCCCAGGCACTGTGTTAAGTGTTGACTGTGAATCAACTCATTTAACCTCATTTTAGGACTTAGGGAACAGAGACGCAGCGATAATAAGGATTCCGGCCCACATTCCCACCTAGGAAGTGGTAGAGCTAGGATTGGACCTGAGCAGTCTGGCTTCAAAGCTGGGGACCTCCGGTTTCTGCATTAGTTTGTCATACTTTCACTATATAAGAAAAAGATGATATACTAATTCAGGTTAAGAGATATTCCCAACACACCCTCTTTTCTCTGCCCTTTCCCCAGGAAAGGGTGCCATTTCATATTTCACCTTAGTGAAAATTTAAGTCAGAGTAAGTCTTACCCTAACTATAGAATGAAACAATTTTTGCCTCTTGGTTAATTGATTCTGCACTCGTGAGCAGGTAAGAGGGTTTATCTTTGTGGAGTAGAAGCCTTTCTGATCTCCTTAGGAGGCCACCCACTTCTGCACAGAAAGTTAAATTATGTGAGTTTGTCTGCGAAAATGATAATTACTACATTACCTCTTTGATCCCTTCAAAATGAAATGATTGACAGAAAGAGAATTAAATATAAAGGATAGTATTTTATATTATATTTAATGGGGAAAATCCCATTATATTGAATGGAAAAAAATGAATTGTTTTTCTAGTCTAATTACTCTCTTTAAATGTAAAATGTTTTTATTGTTTCCTGCTAACATAGCCAAAATCATAAAATCAGGAATTTATTGTATTTGGCCTTATTCTAAAATTTTTAGATTTTGAAAACCTCACCATAAGCAAAAAACATTAAAATTAAGTACTTTAGCTCGGCGCCCACAGCTCAGTGTTTAGAGCGCCAGACACAAACACTGGGGCTGCCAGGGTTGAACCCAGACTGGGCCAGCTAGACAACAATGAGAACTGCAACAAAAAAATATCTGGGCATTGTGGCAGGTGCCTGTGGTCCCAGCCACTTGGGAGGCTGAGACAAGAGAATTGCTTAAGCCCAAGAGTTTGAGGCTGCTGTGAGCTGTGATGCCACCGCACTCTACCAAAAGTCAGTACTTTACAGGTGATCATTTCAAGAATCTTGCAACATATTTGACATACCAAACTCCCTTAATATGTTATTTTTTTCATTTCTAGATAATTCTAAAGCACTGATAGGATTTCTGGCATTTCTGATTGTTGTGACAACAATAGCCCTGCTGGTAGTTCTCTATAAAATCTATGATCTACATAACAGAAGATCCTGGTAAGATTTGATTAATTTAAGTTTTTGTGTGAGTAGTACTATTATACCTATCTTGAGTGTCTTGCTTGTACTGTATCACATCATACCTTTGTTTAAATCTTAATTAACTGTTCGCTTGTTTAAAAAAAAAAAAGATTTGATTAATCAATCACAAAACACTAAGGGGAGCAACAGAGACATAAACCCTTCCCTGCAGGCAGTGATGCGACCAGTTAAATGAGATCCATGAACTGGAGAAGCCGGCAGAAAGTCCAGTTCATGGCAGGACTTTCATCAAAGGCTTTTAGCATGGTTTTATTGGTCTATGTTACAGGTTAATATCTTCTACCTTCGCTAATAACCTTGTGGACTTGTTTTCATATTAACCAGTGAAAACAATGTGTGTCTAGTTTTTTTTTTTAGCACAAAGTGGCTCAGAGGGATTGAGGAATGATAAGCAGGAGAAAGGAGGAACATACCTGAGGATGTTTATGTATTTCTTTGTCCAGAAATAGCCACATTTTATGAAAAATGCGAGTTTTATTTTTTTTATTATTTTTTATTGAGTCATAGCTGTGTACAATAATTCAGTCATGGGGTACAGTGTGCGGGCTTCACATACAATCGGAGATATTTTTATCGACCTGATTGATATAACATTCATGATATTTTCTCATTTACTATGTGAAAACATTTTTGATCCGTATTTAGAAGTTTTCTCCTGACCCTTCAAATATGCACCACAAGTGTGGGAGCTTTAAAA